>BPLR01018035.1:0-159472 GCA_021605095.1 Caerostris extrusa | reverse complement strand
GTTACGTATTGCTGGCTTACTTTTAGGATAAACATCTATAAAATCTTGACTTTATTCAAAATTTTTGTAGTAGCTGTGTTACTGTCTAAAAAATTGTTTACGTGTGCGTCAGTTGGTCATGTTTCTCAAGTTCCTCTCCCTTGAGATAATGGGACTTGATTTGGTGTTCAGATGCGTGATAGTAAAACTTGGATATTCTTAGGCTGCCCAAAATACATTGCAGAGTTTCTAATGGCAAACTATATCTCTTCATAAAATCTTTGAGCAATAATTTGGTAATGTTTATAATGTACGATTCCTTGTTATGTGAGGCAAACAACAACATCAAACATGTATGCAAATAGAAGTCAAATTCACGACAAATTGAATAAACGAAATGTTGAAAAGTCTGTGTAGCATTATTGAGTCCGAACATTATGAACGGAAATTTATACAATCCAATCGGAGTATAGAGGGCAGTCTTTTGAATATCTGATAATTTCCATGGATATTTGATGGTATTCTAATCTAAGGTGGAGAAAATTCTTCATCCTTCTAGCTAAATGAAGGAAAATCATGAAGGTGTATATGTGTAACACTAAGCAAGATCATATCCCCAAGGCTTCCAAGTACCGTCTTTTCTTTCTACACGAGATGGAAGAAGCGGACCACGGCTTCATGAACGGGTTAACAAATGCAGTATTCTAGAATATACACGAATTCAACTGTTACAATTTTTAATGTATTAGTTGGTAATAAACGAATTTTGGAATGGATTGGCCTGTACTGAATGTCGCCATTGTTACTACAGAATGAGTGACACAGTTTGAATTCCTTTTAAGTCAATTTACTAATCTTATACTTGAATACTTCTGTAAAATAAGGCAGATGTCGGGTTCAAGACGGCAGTTATGGAGTTATAAAGATGATGACCTCATCACTTTAACTGGACATAAAAGCGAATTCAAAGGATCGTTTATCACTTTTCTTTTTAAATCAATCAGAAGACCATAGTTTGGCAGTCCTAGTGAACGAGACATTTGCATCTATAAACTGGCAGCTCGAATTTTCTTCTTATCCATAAAAGCGAATTGTGAAGGAGTTCGTTTGTATGATTTAGATAAGGGGAATCAAAAGGAACATCAACCCCGTATATATCAAATAATTTTTAAGGCTTTATTTTTTTAAAGAAAAAGAAGCAATAATTCAATGCCACAATATGACTGCCTGAATGTACAATATAGCTACTGAAATTTCTAATAAATTATTATTATCAATACTAATTAATTCTCACTAATTATTACTTATTTGAAGTAGAGTAGCCAAAAAAAAAATTGGAATCAACTAAACACCGGAACGATGAAGTAAAAGTGTTACATCGTCTTTCTTGAAATCACTAATTGGCCTTCAAAGAAGTAATCCTCGAAGTTAATGAACCATAATTTCCTTGGCTTATTTTTCTGAACTCTGACTGTTTTACTTAAATTCAGCAACTTCGGAATCACAAACCCTCATTAGACATAATGAAATATCAGTAAAGGTAAAAAATATTTTTGAATACAATTAAACGTACATTGTATTTGTTTGGATAGTCGAAATACAGCTTCATAAGTTTGTCTATTGTCACATGTTTAGTTCACGTGCTGACCACCATGATATAATAATTGAGTTATACCGAATGTGAAGATTAATTGTACGATGAAATAAATAAATATGAAAATAAAACGTAGCTTGAAGACATGTCCTCTAACTGTCAAGATTGAGACTCCACATGTGTAAATAATAATTTTAAAATTTAAGCAGTTAGGTATTAATATGAACATTTCATTTTTCTTTCTCCTTAAAAAATTAAATTAGTAAAATAAGAACGAATTATAAGTTTCCTCCAGATTCATAAAGATAGTAGGGCTTTTATCGCTGAGTAATGGGCAGATAACTGAAACGAAATGTTGTAAAAGTTTCGTGGTCTGAACAATTTTTGAATCTAAAAGGGCTTTTTTTTTACATCGTTATCCACTTTATACGCTATGCAATAATTCATGACGAACCAAGAAGGGTTGATACCTTCAAGTGATAATTACCATTCATTTACGTGTCCCTTTTAAAAATGAAAACATTCACTTCACTTACCTGCCAGGTTTTACATCGGTTTACCTCGTTATTGAATTATTCGTTTACAGATGAAGGAAATTCTTTTGACTGAAATACGCTTCTATCGTGAACTAATAGATGCAACGCTTTTGGTTCAGGTCCATTGAATTTGTTGTTAATTTTGTTTTGTCCATGCCATTTTTATTAAATAAAAATTGTTGTGTTTTATTAAATAGAAATTAAATACACATAAGAATATATGTAAGTAAAAGTACTGAGAGATGTTATAAATATTAAGCAAAATAAATGAAAGTAGTTTAAATTACTAAAACGTAAAGTAGAAAAGGGATATTCCACCAATCAGGGTAAGCTTGTAGTATTTGTACTTCAGAAAGAGTTTATTTTTGGGACGAACATTAATTAAGAACAATTTAAGGCTAATATTAAATAAAAGTAATATCAGAAATTCGAGGATCTCAGAAATGAATTATCAGTAAGATGACTATAATTATAAAACATTTTAGAAATGTTAAGAATGAATTTCTACGAGGATGTGCAACTTAAATTAGAACATGGCTACCTTTAATTTTTATTTTAAATAGTTTCAACTTTTAATTGATCTTAAAATTTTAATTCCTTTACATCTGTCAAATAGTTTAAGTTCATCTATTACTAAATTTTGTTTTTTATTTAACAGCTTCCGAGCTGATAGGATAAACAACTTTTTTGTTTTCTTTCAATACCTTCCATAAATTTTAAATTGTCGACTTGTTAATCTCTTAAATTTTTATTTCTTTAACTTTTTAATCTCCTTAACTCAATAGTAAGAACTCTGTTCTGGATGTCACACACATTGATTACACACGTTATTTTATTTATTACTTAAAAGATGTGCTTTTCCTGACTTTTTGTCAGGTTTCAAAATTGTGAATCACCAACTGACTGGTATGGCGCCATCTCTGTTGGCGTGTCAACCAGTCAGAAAGCATTTAAGATTGCTATATTGTATGTTTTTATTTACTATTTTTAGTTGTGCTACTACTAATTTCTTTTTCTATATTTTTATTAGCTTTAAATTTTAATTTTTAACTTTAACCTTGTATCTTTTTTTTGGGCATCGTCAACGGACTCCTAATTGTACCTATAGTTTTAAACTTTTTCCGATCTCTTGCTTTAATTGTTCTCAAGCAAGAGATGTTTTTCCTAAATTTTTAAATTGTTTTATTTTTATTTTATTAGCATTCTCTAATTGAAGCAAAATCATTTTATGCAAATTTTCTAATTAACTTAAGATGTGGAGGTATTGTGGTTCTTAAAACCACCTTGGAACTCTGTAACAGGTACGCCCGTTGCCGTTGCCGTTGCCAAGAATGAATTTCTTATACTTGGGAAGTTAAAGGGTTACTTATTATCCTCTTTTCTGAAGTATCAAAGCAAATTTTTCATTATTCGAAAACTTTAATTATAGAGTCTTTGAATTATTATTATTATTATTATTTTACTTTTATTTAACATCCTTAATATTTAAACAATGCACTGGGACTCAATCACCCAGCCAATAGATAACAGATTTCAATAACTATCTTACAATTTGCTCATCCTGTAATTCAAGTGCTATAAATAATTGGACCCGAAACATATTTATAAAATTTCTTCTTTTTCTATATTGATATTATACTTTCAAAAAGGCGTCTATATTGAATATCTTGTTGATAAAAATATTTTCACTTAAAAATAAAAATTATTTTCTGTAATTTATTTATTTAGTTGTTATGATGTGGCATCTTCATCATCAAACACATTGCTCTGTTGTTTACTTGTATTTTTAAAAGAATCGTATCTCAAGGCACGCACATATTCAAGTAAATCTCAAAGTTACTTGTAAAAAAATCAAATTCATACCTAATCTTGTTACGTTTAAAAGAATTGGCGTGCATTGATAATTTTAGGGCGTATGTTTATTTAGAAAATTTTAATTTTATTATATTGTTTTTTTAAAAAATGGAATTGAAATGGTGATTAAAGTTAATTGAATTTTTTAACAAACAGTGAGGAGAAATTTCATTTTGTTGAAGTTTTCTCTTTCTGTCTTACTTGTGTGGACAGGTTTTCTATGCCTATACTGTTATGGTACAAAATTTTAGTTATCCCACAATTTAATGGAGTGTTTTGTTTTTATTCAATAAATTGGTTTAGATTATCAATGTAATACCAAATAAATATAAATAAAAGAATAATAACAAAATATCATACTAAGGGCTATTATAGGGTATATAATAACATTTACAGTAAATATTATTATAAGAGTATATAATAACCCTGATAAAATATATCATACTAAGGTCATTTATATCATATATATAGAGTTATTATAAAAACAATAAATTATCAACAGTGTTTTTAATTACTTGGATACTTTTAATTCTTTTGAAATATGAAATAAAATTATTTCGTATAAATTATGAATTAATTCATTTAATCTCGGTACAATATTAAGATGAGATGAATTCTTTACAACTTGTGTAGGGTTAAATTAATCTCTGTAATCTGATTGGTTGGAGCATATAAAAATCAGGCTTTGCACTAATACATTTTGTTTTAAATGTTAATAAATTAAAAGAGCAATTGATCAGTGAATTTTCATACAAATCAATGGGAAAAAAAAGGCAAGTGCTGAAACTGGCAAAAAGTAGCACGTATTTGACTCACATGTTGGTTTTAAACTGGCAACCCTAATGTACACACTGTTTTATTACTACTTTTTAATGTAATTGCTGATCCTAAAACTAATTGCTTTTGTTTTGTTGAGGTTTAAGTAAAAGGAGTTCTACTAAAAGCAAATTTATTTCTATATTTTTATCATTATTTGTGCTCAATAGCAATGTAATAAGTTTATTAATGTTAAAGATATAATGAATTCTGTCAAACATGCACTTTTTATCAAAATATGCATTTTTTAATTGCACTTATGTAGTTTTCAATTATCTTTTTTAAAACTATTTAGAAATAAATTATCTAAACAAAATGAAAAAACATTTTTTTAAGGAAACAAAATTTAATTGTTGTGTGTCATTATTTTAATTAAGGATTAAATTTTCAGTAGCATTCCATTTTTTTTAGTCATGCTTATAATTGCTTTTTTTTTTTTTTTTCAATTTTAATTTATTTTGCATTTTTTTTTTTTTTTTTTTTTTTATGGGTAGTAACAGATTGCAGATGAAGTTAGATCCAACAGAGGACAAATTGCTCTTACCATCTTCCTCTGAAGATGAAGATGATTTAAAAAGCAGCGATGAAGAGCCTCAAATCCAAGATCCCTTTCAAAGTGAAGGGGACTCTGATTTTGAAGGTGCCTCAGAAATGGCTAATTTTAAATCTGCTTTTGATGAAGAATCTGATTCCGATGGTCCTCCTGAAATAATTTCTTTTAAATCTACTTTGGAGGAAATGAAAAAACAACAACAAGAGAGAAATCAAACAATAAAAAGCCATCAAGATGAAAAGAGGAAAAGGCGGAGAGAAAGACATGAAGAATTCTTGTTGCAAAAAGAAGAGAAGGTAGTGAAGAATAATTTTATTTCTTTAAAATCAAATGCCATAAAAATAGGTCTCCATATGAATCAGTCTTTTATTTCTATTTCTATATTTTAGTTTTATAAGCTTGTATCCATTTTTTTTTTTTTTTATCCTTCCAAATTACAGTTATTAGGAAGAAACAGAAATGACTTCCTATTTTCAGCAATATGAAATTCAGTATTTTATTATTATTATGTTATCTCTATCTCAATGCTCTTTTACATACATCTCAACAAACTATCTTTTACATTAATATTTATTTACATAACATTTATAGTATTTTATGCATATTCTAATAAATATGCATAAAATATACTAAAATATTATGTATTAAATGTGAAATAGTTTGTGTATAGTGCATAATCATTGAATTATGTCATGGTATTGTAAAAAAAATACCAAAATATTCTATTTCCTGTTTTACAATGTGTAAAAAAATGCAAATTTTGATATCTTCATGTTTCTCGTCTGTTATACAAAAATCAATTATAAATACATATATAAATTTTTAAGAAAATCTGTGTTTTGCTGTAAATTTAATTTTTTGCCTCTAAAATTAATTAAAACATTACTTATTTGATTTTTCTTTACTTTTAGGATTTTGTTATTTAATATAATTTTTTATTTATTATAAAAACTGAAATATGTGTTCTTTAGTATTAGCCATGTATCTTCACAATTTTCTTGAAAATCATTAATATTGACAATATCATAAAATAGTGTATTAATTATTTATAAAAATCTTGTGTTGATAAAAAATTAGATGCTACAAGTTTCTCTATTACAAAAGTTTCATTAGATTTAATATTTTATTTTTGGTTTATATATAAATAGTACATGTATATGTTTGTTAATGGTGCACCAGAACATTTAAAAAAAAAAAAAGTGATATAATTTGAGTAAACAAAAGGTTTTTTTCATTTAATTTATTCATAAAATTTTTTGTAGAGACAAAAAGTTGATGAAAAGAAACTTCCTGATGATATTCTGGAAAATTTAAAAGATGATCTTCCATCAGAAAATAAAGTATCTTTTGAAGATGAAAGTGGATTTGAAGGTATAGCTTTTTTTTTTTTTTTTTTTTTTTTTTTTTTTTTTCCCATTTTGAATTGTTTTGTTTGAAAATCAAAAATTTATTCTGTATTTCAAGATGTAATCACATTCTCAATGATCATATAATATTGTTTGAGTTTTCCGTAATTTTAATTAAAAACATTTTTTTATCAAATTTTAATATGTGGAAGTTTTGTAAGTCATTTGATTTAGTATTTTTCAAAACTTTATTTTCTTATGTAATTATTATTTATGATACTTTTATATTAATTATCAATTGTTATGAATTCATATAGTTTAATAATTTCTATTCAGGCCAGATAATTGAAATAGCTTTAAATTTTTGCTTTTGCTTTTTTTTTTTTTCTATTTTATTAATGTAACTTCTTCAGTAAACTTATTATCATTTCTGAATATATTTTTGTATATTATAATCGTTTCATTGTATGCATGGTTTATTATGATTTTGTTTCCTAGTGGTGAAAAAAAAATCTCTTAAATGACCAAATTTTAATACATGAGTAATCAATTTTCTATTGTATTTATTTTTTTTTTTTTTTTTTCAATTGTTTCAATTGTCAAGTGAGGTAGAACTTCTTTGGTACGTTTTTAAAATTTATATGGTAACTTGGCTTGACACCAAGTGTAGTAAACATTCTGGCAAAATTCTATGCTGATAAGGTTTTCATACATTATTGGTATTTATTAATAATCATTCCAATGTGTCATTATTTCTAACTTCGATGATAATTTGGATAACAAGTTTGCTAGCATTCCATGATTATTTAATATATTTTTAGAGACTATATCTTTAATTTCAAAGAATTAATTAAATTTTATAAATGAATTTAATAGGGTAATTTTCTTTGCATGATTTGGTCTGAATGACTAAAAGAAGTTTTAAATCAATATCATTTAATTTTAAGATTTTTCAAAATGTGTTAAGGTTACTTATGTGTAATAAAAGAAAGTAAATGATAGATGTGATTATTTTTATTCTTTTTACATTAAGGAATTTAGGTTTAGTTATGACTTTATAAAAATATTTGTCGTGAATGTTTTTAACTTGATTATTTCTTTGATTTTATTGAATCTATTGACAGCCCAAGCCAATTTTCAAAACATCTTAACCACATTATGTTTTTAGAATATCAAACAAACTATAATACTTTTAAAAGATTTAAATGTTGTCTTCTTTTTTTGCTGAAAAGTTATTTCTAGAAATTTATCGGTCAGCAACAGAAGAAAATTAGCAAAACATTTATGCAATAACTTAACTTAAAATATATTACTTTTAGGTAGTAAATGAAAATATGTATATTTATAGAAGTTGAAAACTATTCCTTTGCATTTCATTATTAAAATATTCATCAAGCAGTACCTAAATAAATAATTATAATTTAGAATTATTTCAAATATTGATTTTATAAGAAATTTTAAATTTATTTTAAATTCTGAATATAGTTTTAATTAAAATGATAAGTTTATTATATTTAATAAATCTTAAAAAAAAGTCATCTTTAAATAAAAATTTCTTTTAGATGATGAAGACAAAAAAAATTTAGATGATGTTGTAGCAGTTCATGGGTAAGCCAAATAATATTTTATTTATTATATTTTTCTATTATTTGTTAAAAAGTTATAATTTTTTTAAAAAATATTTATGTTTTAACAATAATTAACTTGCTTCCAGAACAACTTAGTATTTATTTTCAAATTCATTAACTATTTAAATATTCATATCAGAAAATCAATCACCTTAAAAATTTTATTAGCACAATAATTGTGATTAAATATTGAATTCAATTTGATGACATATGCTAGATAAATAAATTTTCAGTTGTTTTTAAAGTCAATTGAAACTTCAATTGATTTTTATTGATTTCAAATCAATTAAATTTTCAATCGTTTATAAATACATATCAATAAGTTATTGCCAATTTTTATCTGATTATGGAAAAGACATTGTTATTTTATAGAGGATTTGATAGGTATTTTATATTATTTATATTGCTATTTTAGATTAGGTTTGTTAAAATCTTCCTACAATATACTTTTATATTTCTTAATAAATTAAATTTTTGGTAACTGTATATTTTATAAATTGATTTATTTTTTATGTTGTTAATATGAATATAATGCATTAAAGAAATATTGTCCAGAATGCTTTATTTTTTTAGTGGTAAACTTTTATTAACATTTTACAATAAGATAATGTTAGCTGTTTAAGGATTTTTAATTTGTCGCTATCAATTATTTGATTAAATGTAATTATTTTGTTAAATGTTTAAAAACTTTTTATTTATGTAAAACCAAAATTATAAAATTCAAATTTTAGTTCAGTGAGGAAATTTGTAAATATCTTTATTACGACTATTAAATTTATCTTCAGAATCAGGCATAAAAGTTGGTCAAAAAATGTCTGACTTCTGAGTCTGATTTTTATACCAACTCCCTACTTCTAATTCCTGGCTCTTTTCTGTAATTTTATGTATTATAATCTTTCTAATGGATTTAGAAGAATTTGCTAAATAAATTTAATAATTCTTATTGAACTCGTATATATATATATAAATCTTTTCATAATGAAATATTTATTACATCTTTAAGAGTGTAATACTTATACTCGCTTAAAAGATATCCTTGTACTTTTTAATTTTGCTTATAAAAATATATATATCCTATAAAATTTAAAAAATAAATAGAAGACTTCAAATCAATCTATAAAAATTCAAATTAGTATGTCCTATATTATTTTAAAATAACTAAAAATAAGTAAAACTTAAATTGTACATTTTTAGCATGATGCTATATTTATATTACATTAAATCTTATTTGTTCTTTATAATAGAATCTTATATAAGATCTTTTTTCTTTATTGATCTAAGATTTTTTATAAGTCTAAGAACTGAAGAAAATCCCTCAAAACCTGGATAGTTGCTAAAGTCATTGTCTTTGATTGTTTGTATTATTAAAGATACAGTTGAATTTCCTCCATAACATTTAATTTTAACATTAATACTTAAATTTAATGATGTTAACAAAAACTTTTTTATAAAAAGGCAGAAATCAAATTTTTTAAAAGATGCTTGACTTCAACTCCCCACCTGTGTTGAGAATATTGTATCACTTCATTTTTAGGAGGGGTTATACACAATAATATTTTTATTAAATGTTATAAATAATAGTTTTTATAATATTATAAATGTTATTTTGAATTAAAGTTTTAAATTTTTTTGATAACTATAAATATTATGAAATATTTTTTTACCTTTATAATCAGAAAATCTTTCTCTTTTTCCATAGATCTACTGTATTTAAATGTAAAGTTTTATCTGTGGAAGCCAAGAAGCCTAAATTTGTACCTGAATCAGTTGCAAATTTTAAAAATAATTTGTTGTATGGAGGTCGAATTCGTCGAGAAAAAATAGTAAGTGATAAATTTGTGATCATTCAAACTATTGAATTAAATCATTACTGTTTTAACTTATATCTTTTATATTGATATTCCTCATTCCTCAACATAATTCTCTGTTCCTGGCATATTTGAAAATTTATAAAAGAAAAAAATCCTATCATCAGCTTATCTAAATATAGAAATTCATTTATTGTTGCTTAATAATATTTTATATCAGATTAATCCAAGTAAAATACCAGATCATTGAAAGTTTTGGATGCATGTTGAATTTTTGTATACATTTGAAAGCTTACTTGGTTTTTTTCAAAATAAACTGTCTTATAAAGATTCTTCCTCACATAATAAATTATTCTTGATTGTGCACTGTTATTCAAAGCGATTGAAATCATATACTTTGCATGTTTTTTGGTGAAAGTTTCATTCAAGACAACATAGAATTATTTTATCAAATCTAAATTGATCACATTCCTTACAAATGTATGAAAGAAGCATCCCAAACATTTTGTTATATCAATCACCTGATTAGCATATTTTCAAACTATTAGTCCCCAGATACTTATTTCATTCTTGCAGCATAATGAATAATAGCTTTATATATTTTTGTCAAATACCAAACTTTATCTTCATGTATTTTATTCAAGATGAATAAACAACAAGGCATTGATTTTCTGACATTTTTCCTAGCTGTATTTTATTAATATTTAATATGCTGAAAAAAAAATGCATTTTTAATATAATTAGATAACTTTGTAATTTATTTTATATATGTTTAAAAATATCAAAAGATTTTCGATCATCTTCTGCAAAAAGATATTAAAAAATCTCTTTTAAAGGCTTTGTTCACCTAAAGTGATTAGTTTCATTATAAAGTTATTGTTGTTTTTTTTTTATTTACTTATTTAGAATTTTTGTGTGCCAATTTGTATTGTAACCTATTCTTTTTGTATTTGGTTTTAAGATATTACACTACATTTTGTTGGATAAGTAAAATGTATGCATATTGTATTGAAACAAACCCTTTTGGGGGAGGATACTAAAGCAGTCATTTTAATGGATATCAAATAAATACTGATTATGAGAAAAAAACTTCTTGAGAACTATCAAATCCCTGAGTTTTACAATGGATTCCATATTTACTCTTGTTTATATGGCAGTGAGAGGGATTCCTTTGCTTGATGAAATATCTATATTGTACAAAAACCAACTTGATTAAGGTCTTTTGTTCTGCTAGTACTTTAAAAATCAATAGAAAATTAAACATGACATTTTGTATGTTGTAACAAGAGATGGGTTTATCTGCTTTTCTGCCAATGTTCTATGTTTTTTTGATAGACAGTTACTAAGTTTTGGCTTTTGACTAACGAATTATTTTGCTTTTAAATACTGTGGTATCTTTTGTGACTCTTGTAATCTCATCGATGACAAAACACATAAAGGAGTTTTAACAAGAGAATTAGTGACATTAAATAAAGAACAAGTATTTGTACAGTTAAAGGGGAGGGGGAGAGATTCTGTAAATTAATAAAGTATTAAATAAATAGTCAACAGTAAACACTTCAGATATCAATGAAGTTAACACTCATTTTTTAAGAAAAAAATTTCATCAAAATATGTTTCAGTAAGATATATTCTTGAATTTTTATGACATAAGTTTAAACCCAAAAATGTAAATTTGCCTTTTGTGAAATTTTTTAATTTGTTTTAAAAAAATAAGGGAAAGAGTTTAAAGTTAATAATAATTATTTTGAATTTTGTTTGGACTTCAAAAAATAAATGCAAAAATGCTCAAGACAGGTCTTTTATTATGTAATTATAAATATTACTTTATACTTTTTTTAATAGTATCTTAAAAGTATCTTTTCTTTCAGCTCGTACAGCCATGCTCAAAGTTGAAGCACAGAAAGCTAATCGTCATAGATGATCGTTTTTAACACTTGTACATCACTCATGTACAAAATGTCTGTACATATTTTTTATTTATCAAAATAAAAATTAATTTTTCTGATTTTGTTCTCTTTTTATATATGCTAAGAATTTTTTTTTCCTTAAGCATAATTATGTGAGAATATGTATTTGTTCTATCTTTGATACTTTTGATCGTAATATCTTTATATCTTAGATTTCTTTTTATATCTTTAAATTTAGATAACTAGTTTTACGAATATGAATCAAATATTCCAAGAATAGAACTGTAATAGTAAATTTTACTAATTCTTTTCAAATAAAAAAATAGAAAATTAATGAAGAATCATTGAAACATACATCATTGAATAACATACAGTGATTATATTTTATTATATTTATTAAATTACTAAAACAATAAATAGTAAAATATTTGGAGTAATTTTTTTTGTATAAGAAAAATTAATAAAGATGAAGTGAAAAAAGATTTCAAGTATTATAAATCTTAAATATTTTATAAACATTTACAAAACAGTATTTGTGGTATAGTGACAACTTTATTTTGATTTAGATTATATTATTTTGCAAACTTTAAAGGATGTTTTTAAATTTTTGTAAAATTATTGTTAATATTAAAAATTATTTTATGTAATAGATATTACTGATTATTGTAAAATATATCAATTTCTTCTTATTGAAGTATTTTTTTCAAGTGCACAATGTTTTCAATAAGTTGTTTTTTATTCTAAATTCTAAAATATTTATTATATTAAATGAACAAACTAAAAAAATACAAACTATTGAATTTGAGACCCATACAACATAAACTGTTAACAATAAATTAATTACATAAATATGCTTGTCATAACGTAACTGGCAAGAAGAGAGGAGATAAGGAATAGGAAGGTAAAGTGCAAAGCAGAACCTTCATTACAACCATCTTCTTCACATTCACAAATTGTCTCCTTCAAATCATGGTTGGAGTTGTAAAAGCAGCTGAATTTGGGATGTTTTTGGTAGCCACATGTTCGAATTGTTCTGGAGGAACTCATTTCAACTGAAATTATAAAATGTTTTTAATTTTTCTTGTAAATATATATATTTTGTATCAATTAATTAATAGTTTTATCACAAAGATTCAAATTTAATTTCAACTTTTCTGGAGATGTTGACCAATTGGGTGTTATTTATATTGATGGACTGATGGTAGATGGTATGATAGTAGACTGTGTGATACTAGCAAAGTAATATAGCATTACTTAATACAGATTGGGAAATTAATTGAATTCAGTATTATAAAAATTTTGGTTAGAATTGCACATTTTCAATTTTGTGTACAATTTTTAAATAAATCGTGAAACCAGTATTATAATATTGTAGTTTCCATCTAATGATATCCCAAATCTTAGTGGACAGTGCTATATCTTGGCACAAAATAAAATACTTTTTTTTCATCAATCAAATCTTCTCTTATTGATTATACTATCGATTTTGGAACAAAATATAAAATATTTTCAATTGACTGAACTGTAGAGAGTAGCATAGAAACTAAAAATGCACAGTAAGTTTATAACACTAAAAGAAAATGTGATTTAATATTTTTCTCTTGGTTATTAAGGGTCTATTTAATTTGTACAGGCTAAGAATCTTGGGGAATTTAAAAATGATTGCATAATTCAGAATGTTGCCCTACTTAAAAATATGCTTCTGTTATCCAATAGACAAATGGTTATTTCACTATTTTGATGATACAAAGTTGAAAAATGAAAGAAATCTGGTGCAGGAATTTTTATTAATTTTTTTTCCCATTACTTTGCGAATATTACTATATTGCTTTTGATAGAGAGATTGAGGCCATAAGGAATTCTGTTTTGCAATTAAAGAACACACTTGTATGTAATTTATGTATTAAAATGTAAGAATATTTATAAGATCTGTTGTATTGAATCTCTAGCATAAAATAGAAGAATATATATTAACAGAAACATATTCCTACATAATGTATCGAGAAATTATTTATGCTTGTGAGGTGTGCAATGATGTGAAAAAGATTAGGAAGTACAATATTAGGGTAATTAAGATGTCTGACATAAAATGATTTTCATTTAATGAAAAATTATTTTGACTGAAAAGAGATTCAGTAACTCAATGTGGTGAATTCTAAGAAATTCTATATTTTTAAATTTGTCTGAAGTTTTTTTTAGAATAGTTGTTTCTTCTGAATAATGTTTTAATACTCATTATGATTTACAAGCATATCAAAATTCATTCGGGCATTAAAGCAGCTGCCTTGAACCCAATTTCGTTTCAAGATTAAAATTAGGCATAGGAAAAGCTTGTATAGATTGTTATGCATCAGGGTAGTTTTAGTTGCATTTCTCGAACTCTTTTGTGTCCAGTACTCACATTCGACAGATGAAACTGAGAAGACTTCTTTCCTGCAGATGGTGTGATTTCTCTCCGTGTCGGTATTCACTTTGTAGCAATCCATCAGGTACCTATTATCTGTAATGACTTCACAGGATTCATTGTACAGGGAGTTGCACACATGGCACCTCAAGGAAGTACCTATGCAGGAGAAAAATAATTTTTGCTATGAAGAAAGATGCATGTGCAAATAAATAATCATGGGATTAAACTTACTGTGAAAATATAATTTGTTTTAAAAAAATAGATGATAGGAAAATTTGATAGTTATATCATTTAAGAAAATAAAAATTATTACAGATATTTGCACAAGTTTTTAATTTAAAGGTTTAATTTGCTTTAAAAACTGGCATTTAAATTTGAGTAGTATAATGTGCAGGTTGGGCAGCCACATTCTAACTGAGTGTGGCGGAGTTGATATACTTGAGGCATGGGTTAGGGAACTCAAAGCTTTATTTACATGCATAAACACCACACATGTACAATTAACAACAGACAATATGTAACATATTTTAAGATATATAGTTATAGATTCGTGGAAGGATTCCACTTCTAAGCCGAAAACCCCATACTCACGTACGCGCAGGGTGCGCGAAAGCTACTTCCTCTCGGGGTGAGAGTCTGCAAGCCAACTTATATTCAGGGTAGTGCTAAATATATTTCCTCTTGAGATGAGAAATTATAAACTAAATGTTTCTCAGCAGAAACGCAAGTTGCGCTGTATTTCCTCACGGATGAGAGTCTTGAGGCTTTTATTGACCATTTCTTCTGAACACCAGAGGGGGCGCTCTTGCCAGTGCTTAGGAGGAAGCATGGTTACAATAGAAATTATTTTGATATTTCATAATGCTAGAGTAGTTATTTAGTAATGATGTTTTATATGAAGCAAAAAATTATGTGCATAAAATAAACTAATGAAAGATGGAGGGAAGGAAAAATTTCCTTGAAAATAGTGTATCAAAAATATTTTTTATATTATTTTAAAAGTGAAATTTTTAAAAAATATAAAAAAATTAATCTATTGAACGTACAGTTAAATCCAATATTAGATTAATTTTGAGTAAGAGTTATTAAAAAAAATTATTTTGTCAGACAGTCCAAAGGCAAAGCTTAATCTAGATCAATAGTTAAAATATTTGATTACAATGAACTTATTCTCAACCTAATAAAAACTTAATAAAGGAAATTTTTCAAAAAAAAAAAATTAATCATAAATTTATGCGTAATAGAAAATTAGAGAAGTTTTTTTTAGTTCATTGAATTTTTCATTAATTATGGACTTCCCTGTTGTATGTTGCTATTGTCGTTCCCCTGAAGAGTACAAGAAAATCAAATATCGTGGTGCTATGCTGGTTGCCAGCTCGGAGTTTAAATCCTCATCCGAGGGAGGGTCCAGACAATGTAAGGCGGCTGCAACAGCAGGACAATCAAAGACATGATGAGGAGTAAGCTCGACGTCAGGGCAGTTGCCACATTTTTGGTATTTTTTAACGCTATCAGCAGAAATTTTCATATTTTTGTGGTGCTTCATTCTTAATGTTGTGAGAGTAGTAGCTGTTTTTCAGTCGACATTTAATTCTGTAATTTGATTGCTTATATGCCTTGGTTTTTCTTATGTATTATGCAAATGTGTTAACAGTTTTATTTTAAAATGTCAAGGTGACACTATTTGTCTTTTGTTGGTATTGTGAAACGGAGTGCAATGGGTATCTTTTGGATGCCTTTGCCTTAGTTAATGTTGAATCTGCTACAATCCCAAAGTAAAAAAAAAAAACTACTTATTTCTATGCAAAATTGGAACATGATAATTATAAAAATTTTAATTAAGTATAAATGTTTTCTAATGAATTCTTTGATAGAAGTATTTTCCATTAAATATACAGCTTTCCAAAATTGAAATAAAAAAATTACGATTACATAAAATAAGTAAAAATAAGTGTACCTTCATAAAAATTTGTGCAGTGTACAAAAAAGTAAAAATGCACCAAAATATGATATTCAAATTACTGGAGTTACCATCATTTAACGTCATCGGATGCCTGGCCGAAAATATGTTTTAATACAATCAGTTGCTTATGAGAAGCTTCATAGTAGAACTTCGAGGAAACGATGTGTATGGCATGAATACTATATTTGAAGAATTACAAAAGCGATCCATTGAGTAAATAGAAGCCGGTCAGAGACAATTCATTGAAAAGCACCTAGGCCCATTGATATAATATCTAGGGTTTTATCTTTTTAGTTCGTAAATAAATATCAGCAGCGCCATCTAACGAAGTATTTAAATCGCTGATTTCTCTGTATAAATTGCTTGCTTAGAGATTTTATTTATTTTTTAAATTATTATTTATAATTTAAAAACTAATTGAAATTGTACTGATTTTATTTTATTATCCTCTTAAAAGCATAGATTTCAACACTTAAATCAGATTTTCTTTCAAATTTAATATGCGATTATTGATCATTAGAAGTGATCACTACACGTTGAAGCTGATAACGCAATGAACTCAGATACTATGTTTTTTAGTATGTTTCCATTTGTGTATTTTCAAGACAGAAAATAAGCCTAAGGTTTTCTTTCAGGCCTAATTTGTGAAGCACTGATTTTATTTATTTATTTTTTTTTTCCGAATATCATTAAATTTTAATGAATAGAAATTTCCCAATCACAATTTTTCTGATTTTTTCATAATTTTTAGAAACCGGTGTTTAGCTTACATTTACACGATTTATTTCCATATATAGTAAAAGCACGCTTAACTATAAATTAGTTCTTAAATATAATTCCGAAAACTAAAATTTCGTATTTATACTAACACAAATCACTTTTATTTTTACGAGTTAAACGCTTGTTCTAGATATATTATTCTGTCTTAAATTGAAATTTGAGATAAATGTTGTGAAAAATATATCGTGTTCATCTTCCTAGGAATGTTTAATCTTGACCTTGAAACAAATCAATTTGCGTCAGAAGAACTGAGTAAAATGGATTTAAGGAAACCCGGCTGACTAAGATGACAAATAAACATATTTTATTCATTAAGGAAGATCACTTTTGTCAACTCCAATGAAAGTTCATTAGTCGGCTTTTTATTATTATTGTTATTAATGTCAAGATCTATAAAAAGGAATTAATCGTACTTTTTGGTTTCCCAAAAGCAACTGTTAAGTAAGGATTCGTGTTAGAACTACTATATACAGGGTGATTATAATTAAAGTCCCACTTTCAAACTGCTGTAAAAAAAAAAAGAGACAATGAGTTCAAATTTGAAGAAGAGGGAGACGGTTCGGCATCAAAAAAAGTTCCAAAGTGTATTAATAGATGGCGCTGTACGCGGCATGAAGAAAGTGAATTCGGCTGCCAGTGATATTTTGAATCGAAATGACAACGTATTTGGTGCATGAGTTGCACATTAAACCAGCTGTAATGTTAAATGTGCTTGACTGTTTTCGGTTTTTTGACGGAAAAAATGACTTCCAAGTCATTCAACAGTAGTGACACTGTTAGTGGAACGCCCATCCACCACGGCAAGGTCATATCAAATTGAATGGGAAAATCGGCGGAATTTTTTTTTGATGCCCTACCATTTCCCCCTTTTCGAGTATCTTTAGTTAAAATTTAAACTCATTGCGAAAAGTGGTTAAGTGGTTTTTTTTTTTTTTTTTTTTTTTTTTTTTTACAGCATTTTCAAAGTAGGACTTTAATTATAATCACCCTATATATTTTTGAAAAAAATAGAAAAAAATTTAAAGTTTCATAATATTGTATGAACATTTTTGCATATTTTACATTTCTTATGCCAATATATGAGATTATTATAGTGGCAGACCCAAAGAGGCCTGGAAGATAGTATGTTTGGCTTCCAAACCATTAACTGTTTATCCATGTTTATGCAGGCGACATAATAAATCTATTAGCTGGAAATCTTCCTGTTTGACTCGATTTGGTTTGGTTTGTCGCTCTACTGTCATCTTGTACACACCAGGACTAAACAGACCGGGACCTACAGTTTAACGTGGATTCCGAACCACTCACAAACATCCATGCCATCGCCAGGATTCGAACCTGAAGCCCAGGATACCAAAGGCCAGAGAGTTTGGCTCGAGGAGATGAAGTGGAAGCTGACATTCTTGAGGACTTTCGTTCAAAACTGTTTTTAAAAAATGCAGGTGCCCCACGTAACGCTGAAGTAAGTGTGTTGTCATTGAGTGAAAATTGAGGTTAAAGTGCCCTGAATTGGAAAATAACAATTCAGTTACAGTGTTTAAGTTATACAGCAGATACCGATTTTGGAGCTTCAAAATCTATTGTCCAACGAATGATACTATTATTAGTGAAAACGAAATTTTAAAAAGGGGAAATAATAGAAAAAAAAATGCAAACTAGGAAAATTGCGCAACTTTTACTGATTAAACGAATGAAGAGTAATATAAAGCCTTTAGAATACATTACTAAAAATGTAATAATGTTTTAAAAATTTATTAACAGGATAATATAGTTGAATGCTAAAATGGCAAGTCTAATTATAAGGGGTTACAGCTTTTTACATTTTTGTTGTTGTTGTTGAAATAGGAAGAATTTGTATTTAGAACATATGATCGCAAAGACTGTTAAAAATTGGAAGCTTTTGTTTTGTTTATTTGTTTCTTATCCCACTTGGTAGACAGCAACATCTAGACCAAGTCCATGTACTTGATTCTCATAGAAGAAGGGAGGAGGGGGCAGCCGTTCTGTTGTGATGGAGCACCCGTAGTAGAAGTCCGACTTGGCTTATTGTCGCTAGAGAAGGAGGGTAGAGGTTTCGGGAGGACTTATAGGGGGAATACCCTGTATTTGCATATCGTATGGGAGAAAACCCGAAAGCTCCCACCAGACGCAGATAGTTCGACTAATATTGGACGAGTGTCGAATGGACAAGTGTCTAACGCCCGGTGACACAGGTGTCATGTTAGAGTTCCAGCGGTGACATGGATGTTTGTAGTGGTGGGAATCCACTATAAGTCGTTGGTCAAGGTCTCAAGGTAGAGCATCACGGAGCCCAGTCAGACTTCTCACCAACATCATTCCCAAACTGTAAAGGGACAACTCAGCTCTAGGCACATTGATGCGGTGTAGTGTAGTAGTCCGACTAACAAGGCAAGAGGCTGAACATCACAAACGCCACCGAGTCTTCTTATTTTTGAAACAGCGTCTACAACAAAGCCACTAGCGGATTGAACCTCCGCCCTAATTCTCACCAGCGGCGCACTTTGTCACTGATCTACAAGTAGGGCACTTCTTTCGTAATCGGAGCAGCATTTGCATATCATACAAATGAATACAAATGTTTTGCATGTATAATTCTTTTTTAATGATGCTCTAATAACAAAAAATAAAATAAGAATTATTTGCTGGATGATAGTTATTGCTAATCAAAACCTAGAATAATAATCATTAGATTCGATTATAAATTTTCCTTGTTAATTCTTTTCGGAATACTTATTTTAAGAGAAATTTAAAATTATTCATTAAAAGTGATCTTCTAATGCATATAATTTTAAATAACAGTTTTTTATTTCTTTACAATTGAAAAGTGAATTTATTTTGCTGTTTAGAAATCGTTTATAAATAATTTTTTAAATAAATGCTATTCTAAATGCAATATGATACAATATTGCCATTATACAAATTTAAATTTAAATTATTTTAATTTCTGAAATAGACAAAACTCCTATCCACCGTTTTATAAAATCACTAAATCTATACGGGGAAAACTGCAAATATGTTCTAACTTATTGAGATTTTCCCTCATTAATTTTCTCGCTACAGACAGTGAAAATTAAATTGACTTATAGTAGATTTACTATTCACCAATAACGAAACAGCAATATCAAAATGTTTTTAATAGATATGATATACGTTACAAAGATTTAAACAACGGACAATTAAGATATTTGAACAACGACCAACCAGTATAATACCAGATAACTGCGACTTGATGACGTTCCTAGCGACGGCATTCTTCTTGTATGACTTAACATAAAAGACTTTTAGAATACCTCTATATATTTTACATAATGTAGTTGAACAAAATGATATTCATTTAACATTGGATGATATTGAAGATTGTATTATTATAATAATGACGAAACGCAGAAAATAATAGATTGAAAGTTGCTACAAAAATTTCTATGAAAGATGAATAATAACTAATTTACTCAGCGCATGGTTAGTAACGTGATCGTTTCAATTTTCATCGTTTCATCTAATTTTCTTTTCATTTTATTTCCATTTCCATTAGAATTTTTTTAAAACTTACAACTTTTAATTAATGTGTTTATGTTATACTTTTAACATAAAATATACTCAGCCGGAAAGTCTTGGCGGGTAATGCTTTAGTTTTCTGAATTTCCAGTGCTGGGTTCAATACCAGCTACGCGGAATTTAATAAGATGCTTTTGAGTCTATGCAAAGTAGGAAAAAAAAAGCCCCATTTTTTGGCCAAAAAGAAGAAAAAAAAAAAACAGTTTTTGATATAATTACTGTTTTGTATAAATTTTGATATAAAATTAATTTTGCAAACTACACTATTTTTCTGACCGCATATAAATGGGGCCCTGATGGCCGAGTGACTAGCGCCACGGCGCTCGGTGCTATGGATGTTTGTAGTGGTTCGAATCCACTTTAAGCCGTAGGATGTTATACAGTTTTTTCAAATATTAATTCAGTAATTAAATTTAATTAATTTTAGTTTTTTTTTTAGATTTAATTTGCATATATCTACCAATAGATGGCGCCAGATAAACTTACAAAAATGAATGAAAATTATTTTTTAAAGGAGACTTTCTGCAATATAAAAAGAAGGAACTGACTTAAATTTTTTTTTTTATATATTACTTGTTTTGGATCAAATGAAATTACTTTGGGAGGTTGTTACCTCAAGCGTGTTATAAATGGATCAGAAAATATCAGGAAAATGTGAAAGTTATCTTCATTACATTTTCTGTCCTGACATTTTATAGAAAAACGTTTTGCAATATCGTTTAAAATTGTTAAGTATTTCTTTTTTGAACTTTTTCAAGATTGCTGTCCAATAGGTAGAAATGCAGATGCTATGCAGTTATTTCTGTTTCAAGTATTTATAATTTCTTCACTGTCATCGCCACATCATGTATAATTTTTAATCAGTTTTGACAAATTAATAGTCATGTAATCATTTATTTTGCTTTCCTTTTTTTCTACATAGTCATTTTTTTTTCTACAGAAATTCGAAAATTCAAGAAATAAACAAGAAATCCAATTATTTCAATTTTTTGTCATTTCCATTTTGTTTCCTGTGCTCGAAAAATCTGTAGATTTAAATTTCAAAGGAGAGGGCACAACTTCCAAATGGTATAGTATAACATATTTAATGTATATTCCCTTACAATATAGTGTAATAATCCTCTTCTGGCTCAACCTACTAAATATGAAGAAATCTGATAGCCTATTGCCTATTTTGGCCTTTGGTACCACAGGTTTCAGGTTCAAATTCTGGCGGTGGCATGGATGTTTAGTTAGTGGTTTGGAATCCACGTTAAACTATAGGTTTCGGTATAACTAGCCGTAAGTGTGCAAAAAATGACCGTAGAGCGACAAACCAAATCAACTAAATTTGAAACATGTGCATCATTCTAATGGTATATTATTCGAAAATAACAACTTATTTTCTGATAATATATTTGCTTTTAATAATTACTAAAGGAAGATACGATTTTTTTTATTTCAATTTAAACTAGCTTTTCAATATTAATTTGGCATACACTATTGGAAAACAATTTATAAAAAAAGTTTTCAAAAATTATATTATTTCTTAGCATAATTTTTTTTTCTAATAAATTTCGTTATAAGTTAATGATCGTTTTGAGTTTCAGAATCAAAAATTAATTTAGAACTAATAATAAGGATGGTTATTTAAAAAAATTATTTGCTTATTATAAAATCTAAAAAAAAATTTTATAAGTGTAATTATACCAATCTCATTGATTAATTACGATTTTTAAAATTTCTAAATAAAAAAAAAAGCAGCTAACAAACTTGAAATTCTACCATTGTTTTTCAATGCACAACACTTTTCATTAATTCAGCATTTACATAATATTAACATTTAATTAATATGCTTTTATTTAATTATTAATATTATTTTTAAAATATAATATTTTATGTATTGAATATCCATTGCGTACTCTGATGGTAAAATAAATAATCTATATTATTTTGTTTAAGTAAAAAATTTTAATTTGAAAACGTTTATTTTAAACACAAAAATTTTCTAACATCTTCATAGAATTTCCTTTTTAAAAATTTTGTGGAAATTCATTGGGAAATAATGGGAAAAATACTCCTCATTATTTTGTAATAATAATGTTCATCATTATTTTATAATTAAAATCAATTTTAAAAATTGCTTTATTTGCGAAAACACAATAGTTTGTAATGCACAATCTTTATAAAGATGAACAAGAAAAAAATCTTCGGTTAAAATCATGAAAAAGTTTATTAGAGAATTAAACAATTATGCAAATAATGGTTAAATTTTCTCATTATTTCGCAAAAATTCGTTAAAAGGAAAGTCTGTGAAAATGTTAGAAAGTTTTTTAAGTTTAAAATAAACATTTCCAACCTAAAAATGTTTATATTGTATCCTAATAACAAAATTGTATTGTGCAATGCAATACGATAGCAACAAATATTTTTATATTATACAAATAATAAGAGCATAAAATTTGCTTATGCAAAATAGTCTTACCTATTGTTGCTTGTGAAAGAAATAACAGAAAAATTGCTATCAAAAAACCACAGAAGTAATTCATTTTTTTAATACTAGTACAATTACGGAACTCCAGGGAGAATAGTGTTCCACCAAGAAGTTTTTCGTTTAACTAGCAGTTACTTTTTCAAGATTCAAAATGAAGATAACAATTGTTTGTCCTGAAAAAAAGCTCTAGATGTGACCTTAAACAGGAAATGACTTAATGAAAATGCGATCACATAATAAATTCTGTGTCTTTTTTATAACTCCCATGAATAACAACAATTATTTTTCCCCCAAGTGCTATTCGTCATCTTTTAAAAGGGTAGTCACAATCGTTTTCATTTGCTAAGAATTCAACGACATCAAAAAATTCTACACCGGATTTCCTGCCTCAAAATAAGTGCCTTCTGTTCAAAATGAGGAGTTATATTAAATATTTTGCATTATGTGTTGTTGTGTCTAATCCTCAGTGTCCTGCAGTGCGGGAAGGACATCTCACGAATAATCCACTCATGGATGGAGGGAAAGGGGGCAGCTTCTGTTGTGATAAGGTAAAAGTCTGACTTGGATCCGAGTAGCTGAGGAAGGAAGGCAGTGCATTCCGGGAGGACTTTTAGGGGTAGCTATCCCTCATTTGCTTATTGTATGCTGTATGAGAGAAAACCCGTAAGTGGTTATAGCTTTTTACATTTTGTTGTTGTTCTTGTTGTTGCTGTTGTAATCGGAGGAATTTGTTTTTAGTACAAATCATGACAAAATTGTTGAAAATTGGAAGCTTTCTGTGTGTTTTTCTTATCCCACTTGGTAGACAGCAACATCTAGATCAAGTCCATGAACCCGTGTGGTTTCGTGGAAGAAAGGAAAGAGGGGCAGCTTTTGTTGTGGTGGAGCACCAGTAGGTAGAAATCTGATTTGGCTTATTGCCGCTGAAGAAGGAGGACAATGGCTTCTGGGAGGTGCTTTTGGGGGTAACTACCCCACATTTTCGTATCCTATAGGATAAAACCCGAAAAACTCCCCCAGGTAGTCCGACTCATGAGGCCAGATGCTGAACATTACAAATGCCACCGAGTCTCCTCGATTTTGAAACCGTATCTACAACAAAGCCGCCAGCTGATTGGACACCTGCCCTAACGCTTAGCAGCGGCGCACGTTGCCACTGAACCACGAGTCGGTCTTTCCTTTATATTAATTCTTTTACTTGGGAAAATAATTTTGGAATGTAGAAATTTTATCAGAAAATCGATCTATCGAGTAAGTAGTAATATTCAACAATTTATTACAAACTGTAAAAGTTATTTTAGTTTTATAATTACGGGATAATCAAGTTGATTACAATTCATGTCACTCAATACCTTCCTTATAATCCTCAATATATTCCTTATAATCCTCAATACCTTCTTTACAATCCTCAATACCTTCCTTATAATCTTCAATACCTACCTTATTGATTTTAATACGAACTGATGTCATGAAGATGAAAGCATATAAATGTTTTAGAAATGAAATTAACCGAATGCAATATGAATTAACATTTTATCTTATAACCTTCTAAAGAATTCAAGAATTTGTTAATGAATATTTTTTGTTTTCACCGACTTCTAATTAAAACTAAAATTTCATTTTTATATAAAAACTTATTATGAATTGCAATAATATTTATCACACCTATGAATGACATATATAAATGTAAAGAAACGAAATTATTTTACTTAACATCTGCATCATATCTAAAAACCTGCTGGTACCAATCACTGTTAATTAACTGAATTAATTAATTAATTTTTAATTAACACTTATTCTATTTAATTAACTATTAACAATTACTTATTAATTAATTTTTAATTAACATAATTAATCCATTTTTTTCACTACATCGTAATCTTATTAGGTAGATTAGATCTTATTTGATATATTAATTAATATTTTATTCAATCAGGTATTAATGTTCATATTTAAGGTAAACAACCTAGTTTTTTAACATCCTTTTAGTAAATAAACTAATACTTACGTTATACAATGTAATATTTTATTATTATATAATCATTTGCGGAAAATCAGAAGCTGCACTCCTCTTCCTTCCTTCCATGTAGGATATGACAACAACAACAATATTTGCGGAAACGCAATATAATATTATATCGCTTTTTATATATTGTTAGATATATTTTAGTATAATTTTATTGAAATACTTCAATTGAATAATGTTTAAACAGTAACGAGAATGGAGATTTACCACAAGAATATCAAGAATTTGTTTTAATAGCAAATTAATTTTCAATATATTGAAAAGTAATTTTCCCCGATAAATCTATTTTTATTTAGAAAGTATTATTATTTTTTAAACTGTAATTAATGTCATCGATTCATTTTATAAAGCATTAAAATTAAATATTTTTTTTTTTTGATGAGAAATGTTGAATTTTTTTGATACGGGACATCAAGTATTACCCTTTTGCAACATGAAATATTAATTCCAAATAAAAAGAAACATTTTAGTAATTTTAAATCAAAATAGTTTGATCATTTTTTTTCAGAATGCATAATTTATTTAAAGTTTAACTACACTTAAAACTGGATTTTGTAAACAAAGCTAATAATATTTTTCACATTAAATAATAACATTCAAATGTTTATAATGCATGTCAGAGTTTACATAATGAAGTTTCTATTATGGATAACGGAGCTTCAATTCTCATTTACAAAATATACAGTTTATTCTCCAAAAAATTTGTTTTTAGAGATAAGCAATTGAAATCTTAAACTATTCTATTTATAAAACTCGGAAAGTAATATTTTTTTTAAATAACTTCATTTTAATTTTTTGGAAACTTCTAGTCAAAATTTTTTTAACTTCTAAAAGGATGGAACATAGGCTCACTGATATACAAAAAGTCCAAATCAAAAGCTTAAAAATTGTATGATAAAATTTTTGTCTTTAGAGATAATCAATCAACTTTGTTTTTAATTTTTATAAATAAATTTTTTTTTAAATTTTTAATTACTTAATTCATATTTATTTTTATTATTTTTTTTTATAAAATTAAATTATTTAATTAATTAATTTTTTTTGTTTCGTTTCAACTTCGTTCTCCGTTCCTTCATCAATCAATTTTGTTTTTAGAGATAATCAATCGAAATCTTCAACTATTCTATTGAGGACACTCGTAATGCATATATTTTTCCTTAATTGACTTTATTTATATTTTTTGAAAATTTCTAGTCAGTTTTTTTTTTTTTTTTTTTTTTAACTTCTAAAATAGCGGAATATAGGTTCACTAATATACAAAAATCCAAATCCAACTCTTAAAATTGTATGATTAAAAATTTTATGAGACACATTTAATGCTCCTTATTTAAAAATTAATAGTTAATATAATAAGTTCGCTGATATACAAAACAAAAATCCAAATCAAAAACTTAAAATAAGATAAAAATTTTATGAGACACATTTAATTTTCCTTATTTAAAAATTAATAGTTAATACAATATCAAAATGTATAAGCAATTGAGATCTTTTTTTAAATAGTTAAATATATTCTTTAAGATAATTTTCTAGCAGAAATATTATTAATTTTTTTTTAATTCTATAATGCAGTCTTTAAAACTATGGGGAGTAGAAGCTTCTATGAATGAATCATTCTTACAATAATTGACTTAGTTCCTTCATTCTAGAATAAAAAAAAAGAATTCCCAGATGGAATCCATGTTCCCATAAACATGCCATTTGCACTGAAAAGTAATAACGTGAACGTTCTGATATAATTCTTTATGAAGATCGTCAATTGAAGCATTGTTCCCACTCGAGACTCTTCCCCTCGTTAATGTCCTTGGCGAATAAATTATGTCAGTTTCCTGAAAGTTCCCAGAACATATTCGAACAGAAATGGAATCATTTTGATGAAGAGGGATATTTGAATGTCACGCTAACAGCTGATGATTTTTTTGAAAGGCAAGATTAAGTTACTCACATTCTAGTTCTATTTTAAGTTAAAAAAAGAACATTTTTTTTTTCCATATAAGATCACTATTCCTTTTTTGTGTGATGTGAATAATGCTTGTAATGATTTGTGCGATGTGAAGAATGCTTTGAATAAGATTTTTGTGCAATTAATTATCGATACATTGCTAAAGACGAACTTTTTAAAGTATTCAATTGTGTAATCCATCCATACATAGTGTATTAGCCTTGTATAGCCATGTTCCATATAAGATCACATAATTTTTTTTTTTGTGCGATGTGAAGACTATTGTATAAAATTTTGTGCTGTTAATTATCGATATATTGCTAAAGACTAACTTTTAAAATATTCGATTGTGCAATCTATCCTTACAGTGTTTCCATACATAGTATATTATCCATTGTATATCCATTTTCCTTATAAGATCACTTTTTCTGTGCGATGTGAAGAATATTGTATAAGATTTTGAGCGATTATTTATCTATACTTTGTTAAAGATTAACTTTAAACTATTCAGTTGTCTGAAAAATAAGGATATAAGTCAAGTGTTTATGTATTGCTTAATTTGTGGCTGATGAAAACTTGTGTATCGATCCATATTTCGTTAGCGATGTTCTTCATAAGCTGCTCAGTTTTCAATTATTCTTTTTCAAAAAGAATATATTCGATGAAAATTGAGGTAAATTATTTCACATTGCTTTTCAGGGAAGGATTTGCAGGTTTCTTTCAGTATAATAAGTATTTATGAAGCAATTTTTCCTGAAAATTTTCTTGAAAGCGTACTTTCCTTTAAACTTTAACGAATTTATTTAATAAAACACAGTGTGTTTGAGGAATAAACGATGATTAATTTGTGGTGAGTTGACTTGGGTATGAATTCTATACTAATGCTATTTAAATCGTAGATTGCAGTCCTTCCGTGTTGAAGAAACCAACAATAATTAGCAAAATATATATGTGTATAACAATATAAATATATATCGAGTCGTCAAAGATTAAATTTGTAGATAAAAAGGGAAAAAGTTGGTTGATAACTTGCAAACATCAGAAATTATTTTATTCTTCAAAGTATGCCTTCATATTTTCTATACACTTTTGCCATTTAAGCAGCAGGTTGTTCAGGGTGATGGTTGAAAACGTTGTTAAAAGAGAATCAATTAATTCCTGGAAGGTCAGATTTACAGCACTGTAATGTTAAATTGTTTTCTATTAAAAATTTGTCCAAATTGCAGAAGAGGTAGGCTAATTTTGGTGAACATGGAGTATGATCAGGGTCGGATTTAGATGAAAAGAGGCCCTAGGCTATTCCACTTATGAGGCCCTTTCACCTCCCATTTTTAAGTTTATAAATTACATGAGAGATAATAAAATACATCATTACTGTGATATATATCTATGCTAAATGAAACATGCTATGATTGGTACTACTATTTATAAAAAATGTGGCACGGATAATAAATTAAGGTTAAATCTTTATAAAAAATGAGGCCCCTCTTAATCTTGAGTCCCTAGGCTGAAGCCTAGTTAGCCTATAGGAAAATACGGCCCTGAGTATGATGAAGAAGTTCCAACTCCATTTCCTGTAGTTTTGCCAGTCATTTGTGCAGTGTGTGATCTAGCGTTATCAAGCAATAAGATAGGAGTCGATCTGTTGACCCATCTAGGCTGCTTTTTCTTTATGTTTTTGCATCAAATCTTCTTATTGGTTGTAGTTTATTTCTGCTGCGATCGATGAACCAGGTTTCATGAAATCATAGTGACATGATGATGTTCATGATGACACCTGTCCTTGACCACCAAACACTCACCATCAACTTCTTTTGATGAATTTTATGTTCTGTATGTGTTTTGGGGAATCGTCCTCAACCAACTAGTGTGATGAATGTTTAATATTGTTATATCGCCTCCCTTTCTCATCACAAGTAGCAACTGAAGTCAAAAATGGATCAGATTTGTGACGAGAAAGCAACATTAAGCAAGCTTCCAAACGCTTTTATTTCTGTTTTTCATTCAGTTCGTATAGAATCCACTTATCCAACTTTTCACTTTACCAATTTGAGCTAAATGAGTTAATATTGTTTCTTCGCTAACACCAAACTTAAACGTTAATTCAAAGACACTCTGAAATGGTTACGACTCAACTGTGACCTTTAGTTCGTCATTATTGACCTTGATTCTGGGTGACAGCGTGGCTCATTTGTGAAGTTAAAGTTGCCTGTATGAAATTTGGCAAACGAATTTGATACTGTCTGTTGAGTAGTTGCACTAGAGCCAAATATATTGTTGATGTTTCACACGGTGTGCAATTCCGTAGTTCCGCTTAAGAACTCTTACTTCATAATAGTGCGAATTACCGACCTTTAAATTTTCAACAAAATTAATTTTAAAAAAGTTTTTAATATATTTTAGAGCTTACAATAATTTTTTTAAACAGGCGAGATGCATTTTCCAAAAAAAAAATATTATGCCAATATCAAATAATAAGCTGTTAAATATTTGGCAATAATATTAACTACAATTTTTATGTTGTCAACTTTATGTATAGAAAAACAACATATTTTTTAGTGTTTCAATACATGACGTATGTATTCATTTACAATTTGGGGATGCAATGCAAAAATTTCATTGTATATTTTTTACAAAAGGAATCCTACTCTATATAAAACCATGAAATCTTAATTTTTTGTTCTGTGATTTATAAATTGCCAACTTTAACATAACATTATAGCATATGACATTAGCTTAATATATATATATTCTTGAAAAGTTGCACATCTTTCTAGTTTAAAGAAATCATTGTAAATTTTTTAATCATTGTCATTGTATTTCTTAAAAATAATGAAGCATACTTTTAGATTGAAAAAAAATCGATAAATCATTAAAAGTTTTAAAAAATATATTTAATTTATTTAAATATTTTATCAAATAATATAAATAAGTTTGATTGTAAAAATAATATGAAAATCAATAAATTATTTAACAAATAAACAAGCATATAGTATATTAAACGAATAAAATTGATTTTAAGATAAAAAAATAATTTTTAGAAAATTATTGATTATGATTTATACGATTTTTACGATTTACAAAATTACAAGAAGCATATTAAAGTAGATACATAAAACCTTTCATGCAAGACAATGAAAATAATTAATTACATAAAAAGGTAAATTTTAAGGAAGATTTATTTTTATTGTACATAGGTTACGAATTTGAATTTTGTAAGAAATTTTTATGAAGGAAAAGATAGTTAATTTCAGAAGGGTTTAATATGTAGAATTTATAATATAATAAATTAATAATACAATGTAAACAATAAACATGGACTTTTAAACAATACACACCAGAACATTGAGTGTTATTATAACAAGGAATTGTACTTTAGTGTTATAAGCGGTTTTGGCTAAATAGAATATTTCTTCAAGAAATAAATAGAACGATTTTTAGAATAATAATTTTAATTTAATAATTTTTAGAATTAATAATTTTTAGCGCTAAATCAATTTTCATATTCGCGAATACCCAAATTTATAATTTTATTTAACTTTTATAGTATATATTATACATTTTTATATTCTGATTTATGAATATTACAAAAATAGTACTTTGAATACTTTGTACTATGAATACTTTGGAACCAAAAGTCCAAATTTATTATACTAAGTCAGAAGGATTTATTTATTAATGTTAATATTAGTCATCTAAAAAGATCTCAAATAATTATATTTATGATATTTAAATTATCAGCTAGTTATCGTTCTACATTACACACTACATACTTCATTCATTTCTTTTGTACTATACTACAATTGTACTTACACTATACTTGTTTACTACATTCATGTTTCAGCAACATGTGCAAAAACTTTCGCTACATAGAAACTATTTTAAAATTCTTGAAATTATCTTTTTCATTTATCCTGAAATTTCTTTAAATGTAATATCCAACTATAAATTGTGACGAAGAAGATTTCGGTATACAGTTACCGTTACATATTGCCGCTACAAAAAAAGTAACGAATAAATTAAAATTTCGGATTATCGATTACTTATTAGTCAGACAAAAAAACAAATGGAAATTAATCAATTGGAATTGGAATTGGAACAAAAGTAGAATTAGAACGGATAATTGAATGTTTCACACCCAATGGGAAACAATAAGCATGAGATACTTACATTTCACTTCATCTCCCAGACATTCTGCGAATTTTTAAAACAAAATAAGAAAATATTAATATACAAATAAGAAAAAAAGTATTTAAAACATTCGAAAAACTACAAACAAAATATTTCATTAAATAAGAAATAGGTGTTTTATTTTTATAAAAGAATTATATTTAAATTTATTTGTTTTCAATTATTTTCTTTCTGATGGTAAAATTTTTTTTAGAATTTATTATTCATTTCTGACAACAATTAAAAAAACTATTTATAAAAAAATAATACACATAAGTTCATACTTAAGAATTAGGGAAACTTAAAGGTCAAATTAAAATTAATTTTAGCTCACTAATATGTATTTATTATATATATGTTATATATATATGTATATATATATATATATATATATATATATACACATACATATATATATATATATATATATATATATATATACACATATATATATATATATATATATATATATATATATATATATATATATGTCATATTTTTTAAGCATTGTGTTACGCCTTATAAACTAACAAATTTTTTACTATTCCTAGACTTATTTTCAACAGAATAATCCAGCTATTTGAAAAATGTCATAATATTTAAAAAATGACTTAATATTATAAAAAATTAAAAAATAGCATAATTCATCCAACATAATTTGATTGAATAACTAAATAATGATTTTAATATGACACAATACAATATAATGGTTTTAAAGTTTTTAATAGTTTTCTTGTAATTAAAAACAGAATATTGAAGTTTCGATATTTACTGAACTTCATAGATAAACAAAATATTAATTATTTTATGACTTTTAAAAAATTCGTTACATATTCTTGTAAATTTAATAGTATTTTATTTTATGACAAAACTTTTATTTTCGTTTGTATTTAATTTTAAGTATTGTAAGGTTTGAGTTTTAATTCTAAGACAATTGTAAATAAACCGTTAATATAATCAAAATATTTATTAATCAATATATTTTTTTAATTTTATTTTCAATCCTGCATTTCAGATAATTGCAAAAAGTATGTTTTATGCATTCGGATATTCAAAACATTTTTCGTGCATTTTAATCCTAATTATTGTGTTTCTTTATTTTGAAACATTTCATTCGTAACCTAAATATGTGTAAGTTATTAGAATAATTTTGTCAAATAATGATAATAATATTAAGATAATATTTTAATAAATTATACTTTCAGTTCTTTCTTAAAATTTACAACATGAAAAATTAACATTTAAATTCTATAATAATTTTAGATTCTGAAACTACTTTTTAATTAAGTTCCAATAATCCTATGCTATTAAAAAAAAAAATCTTGTTTATGAATGAAACTAATCCGTTCAAATCAATAAGGCTGAGTTTGAGATTAAATTTTTTAGAAATGGAAAATTAACATTTAAATTATTTAAATTCTGAAACGACTTTTAAGTAAGTTCCATTATCGTTTGTTATTAAAAAATCATGTTTACGAATAAAACTAATCCGTTCAAATCAATAAGGCTGAGTTTGAGATTAATTTTTAAAAATGGAAAATTAACATTTAAATTCTAGAATAATTTTAAATTCTGAAACTACTTTTTAATTAAGTTCCAATAATCCTATGCTATTAAAAAAAATCTTGTTTATGAATGAAACTAATCCGTTCAAATCAATAAGGCTGAGTTTGAGATTAAATTTTTAGAAATGGAAAATTAACATTTAAATTATTTAAATTCTGAAACGACTTTTTAGTAAGTTCCATTATCGTTTGTTATTAAAAAAAAATGTTTACGAATAAAACTAATCCGTTCAAATCAATAAGGCTGAGTTTGAGATTAATTTTTTTAAAATGGAAAATTAACATTTAAATTCTAGAATAATTTTAAATTCTAAACTACTTTTTAATTAAGTTCCATTACCATTTATTATTTTTAAAAAAACCATGTTTATGAATAAAACTAACCCGTTCAAATCAATAAGACTCAGTTTGGGATTAAAATTTCAAAAAATGGAAAATTAACATTTAAATTATTTAAATTCTAGAATAATTTTAAATTCTGAAACGACTGTTTAATTAAGTTCCATTATCGTTTGTTATTAAAAAAATCATATTTAGGAATAAAACTAACCCGATTCAAATCGTTTGAGATTAGAATTTTTCGTCCAGTTAAAAGAACGAATGGCACTCATCGTACCACGTGACACGGTACGAGAAATTTGTCAGCCATTGAATACCGTGAACCGAAATATATCCATAATTACGTAACAAAAATTTCGAAATGAGGTGTAAGTACACGTGTTTTCTAAGAAATAGGTCGCCGGTGTAACTCTTTCACTGCTGCCCGTTTATACATGCACGGATTATTTGTAGACGCAATAAATTCGCTAATTGTCGGTTGCGTTTGGATTATTAGGTTATTGCAATTTGCTCGATTTGTTTCCTGAAAGTAAATGCACTTCTTCCGTAAAAGGAAAAAATATTTTCATCCATTTTCTAGTTGAAAAACTTATTTTTAAGTTATATTTTTAGTAGACACATTACTAGTAAAATCTTTTGCTATGGAATTCTTTCTTCTTTTATATTTACGTAATAAAATATTTACGATTATATATTTTTTCGGATATTATTTAGAAACGCGCTACGAATAAAAATAATATTATAAAATACTTATTTTTACTATTTTTTTGTACCTATTCCTATGTATACTTTTATAGGTCCATTATATAAATATTTGTTTTACTTACTTTTTAATTAACATTTCTGATTACCAGTTTTTGTAAATAAATCTTCTTCCAAAATCAAATGATCTCTAATTAATTTATTACGAATATATTTATAATTATTCATTAAATTAATATAATTAATTTTTATTAATATTCATTAAATTAGTATCATTAATTTTTATTATTATTCATTAATTATTCATTTTAATTATTCGAATATAATATAATAATTATTTGAATATAATCTAATGATTATTCGAATCATAATCATAATATTTCGAATCATAATAATTATTCGAATATAATTATCCTTTTGTTCTTAAAATAGTCGTGTCTATGAATAAAACTAATCCGTCGAAATCAATAAAACTCAGTTTGAGATTAAAATTTTTAAAAAGGAAAATTAACATTTAAATTATTTAAATTTTGAAACGATTTTTAATTAAGTTCCATTATCGTTTTGCTATTAAAAATAGTCATGTTTATGAATAAAAATAAATCCGTTCAATCAATAAGGCTGAGTTTGAGATTAAATTTATTCGAATATAATTATTCGAAATCAAATGCATATTGCATTTAAGAGTACTAAACACACTAGTACACTAGTTTGACTTACTTTATACAGATTTTTTTAAACAATTTTTTTAAAAGGAAAATTTTTAAAAATTTTTTAGTTTTTAAAGCGTCATAACATTTTTAGTTTTAAACAGATGCAATATTTCAAAATTGATAAATATTTATAATTTCAATAATATATAATTGATCATATATAATTCAAAATATATTCAATATTTCAAAATATATTTTTAATTTCAAATACAAATTTTTACAAAAAAAAAAAAAAACCTGCAAAATTCGGTGGGAGTGAGTACAAACGGTAGGAAGGACAAAGTTTTAAAAATAGATTGTTCCTATACATGCATTACGCTTGCACTCTTACCTATCTAAGATTTGGATCTTTGTATGGAAACATAGTTTTTACCTTTGGCTCACTACATTTCGAGAAAAAAAGATAAATTATACAAAGTCTCTAGTTATTGTGTGAATCTCTCACTGAACTGCAGCGCGGGACGGACATCCCATAAGTGTTCTACTCATGGATGGTGGGAAAGGGGCAGCTTCTGTTGAGATGGAGTACCCATAGGTAGAAATCTGACTTGGCTTCAAGACGCTGAAGAAGGAGGCCGTTGCCTTCCGGGAAGTCTCGAACTACCCCGCATTAGAGTATGGTATGGAAAAAAACCCCGTAAAACTCCCACCAGGTAGTCCGACTAACAAGGCAAGATGCTGAACATCACAAACGCCATCGAGTCTCCTCATTTTTGAAATAGTGTCTACAACAATGCCAACAGCGGATTGAACCTCGACCCTGATGCTCACCAGCGGCGCATGTTGCCACTGAGTCGGGCCAAAGTTATAATAACTGTTATATAACGAACATCTAATATCTTTCTAGTAACATTCCCACATTTTATAAACTTTAAAATTGTGTTGGTCATACGTTTTAAAACTAAAACAATTTCGATGAACTTTTCTTTTCCTTGTAAAAATATAAAATCATTATTTTTTTTACTGAATATCCTATGAGCCGGAAATGCTTTTATGCAAACAACTTTAATTATCTTACACTTTCCGTGGTTATAATTTAATGAGAATTTGTTTACATAAATAAATATAAATAGATGCCATGAAAAAGAAAGGCAACGCAATAATATATCTAAGAAAAAGAAATTATCATGGGTTAAAAAATACCAACTTTAAAAAAATGTCTTGCATGATTCCAATAGGAAATAGAAATAACCAACTTAACCAAACCAAAAACTATTATCGCAAAAACTGAAATATCAGATTATACTATTTGTTCCTACCCTGGACAGGATACTCCCAATAAAAGTCTCTCTCTCTCTAGCCCTTTTTAGCAATTCAATATTAGTACTAAATTTCTGATAATATAAGTCATGAACTTCCATGTAATAGTTTTAAAAGGAGTTAAAATTTGAATCCAAAATTTATTAATCTTATGATCAATTTTGGTTGTTTACCCATAGGATACATTATCTGAAATTATTTACTATTACAATGGTAACAGATTCAGAGTTATCCAGGATTCACTACGGAGATCCTGTATACCATAACTACCTTTTGACAACGAACACCTCCATTGGTAGCATATGAATAGTTTGCTCCTTTTTCTTTTTGCCATCATCAATCCCAAAGTAAAGGTATTTTGTCCTATTTATTTGCAATGCCCATCTCGAAAGCCGGAGAACTTTCGGTTTGAGATCACTTGTTGTATTTTGGACAGAGCCTCTTACCAAGCCAACGAGCCAAGATACTGAACAATTATGATGCTGCTACTACTACTACACCGCACCACATCACTGTGGCTAGAGCTGAGTTGCCCCTTTCCAGTTTGGGAATGATGTGGGTGAGAAATCTGACTTGGGCTCTGTGACTCTCAATAGTCATATGAGACCGGGACTTACGGCGTAAAGAGGATTCCGAACTACAAAAAACATCCACATGGCACCGTCGGGACTCGAACCTGAAACCTGGGGCACAGAGCACTAGACACTAGGCTATTCAGGCGCCGACTAATTATGATAAATTATAAGTAATTTTAATAAAAATTATTTATATTTAAATGGCCAACTTCAGCAATTATTTTAAATGGCCAACTTAAACAATTATTTTAAATGGATAAATAGTTTTAAGTGGCCAACTGCAAATATAAGTTTTAAAATCTATAACCGTTGATCACACAATTTCGGTAGCATGCTCAACAACCATATCTTTCTTTCAATAAAAAAATAAGAATAATAAAAAAAAAACTGACAGAAATTTAGATGAAAATTTTCATTCAATTTGAAGACGTACATCTGTTCAAATTTATAGGTAGTTTTTATTTATTTATTATTTAATATTGTTTTTGCGTTTTAACCGTCTCAAATTACAAAGCTATGAAAATAGACTTTATAGTCCTTTTTGCAGACATACAACCATATAAAGCAAAATATCTTTAGGAAATTCGTATCAAGGCAAAATCGATCACAATATGTGATGTAAGTTCATAACGCTTTCCGATATATTAACCCATAAATTCTGCGAAAGTTAGTGGACTTTTCTGTTTATCACAAAATAAAGTTAAAGAACAGTGAAAAAAACCCGCAATGACTTTTCGAATCTTTTTCCATATTACGTCAATAATATTTCCAGCCGTTCTTCGATATAAATTTTTATTTTTATAACGTTAAATTAACCTTTTTTTTTCTCTACTTTACACTACCAATGAAATAAATGTTTCAGGATAATGTGATAAAATGTTTTTGCTTTAAAAGTGGTAATCTGATATAACCATAGAGTAATAATACAGTTAAGCAAGCATCGGTGTTGCCATTTTGGGGCAAACAAAATATTCACGTGATCACACATCTCATGTGAAATTTATTTTATAGTTTTTGGCAACAGTGTGCGGCTATTATTACTCCATGCCGGCTGCGTGAACAAAGAAAAGATCTGCTATCATACAAACGATTTTAAAAAGAAATGGTTAAATTTTTTGGATAAAATAAATATAAATATAATTTTTTTAATATTTAGCATAAACATTTTATTAATAAATTTTGTGTAATATTATTCAGCAAAATAATTAAAAATTAAATATTCCGCCAAATCGCAAAATAGCCGTTGGGATTTGGCGGCTTTCTTGTAGTCCAATGGAGCGATAAGTCACCAAATGTAGTAACCTGAATTTCTTGTACTGTTTGAAATTCACTTCACTAATCACAATCGCAACCCTTTTCTTGGCGCTATTAGGCGAAAAGAATTTTTGACGCCAAATCCCAGCGGTCCCTATTCTGCAATTTTGCCAATATTCTTTATATGAACTTTTGTAATGTTTTATTACACAGTCCAGTCACATTAATGTGACCACCTGTCAAAAGCCAGAATATACACTCTTGTATATTCTGGCTTTAAGTGGAGTGTGGAATGTGGTATTAAGTGGAATTCTTTATATACACTCCACTGCCATGTGCTGCCACCTGCTTTTTGTGATTGGTTATTTCGCGTTGACGTCGAAAGTAGGTCGTGGTCATTAATGTGACTGGACTGTGTATATTTCATACAAAATGATCAGAGCTATAAACAAAATAACATTTCTTGTATCTAAACTCTCCAACTACTACTACTCTAGTTGATCCAAACGGGTAAAGAATTATGCTTTCCGAGAATTTACCAGGTTTTAAAGATTTTATCTACTGACCAAAAAGTCCTAAAATGAAAATTAAAATGAAAACGAACAATTTTGATTGGAGTTTTTCACTGATTTGCTTAAATTAATAATTTTCAGAAAGTTGAGAAATTCTTTTCCTTATTAAAAAAATGGAGCATTAAAAATTAAAATTATTTCAATTAACTTATTTTTATCGTTTTGAAGCAATTACAGACGCTTAAAGATGAAAAGCGTGAAAACTTGAACCAGAGTCCCGAGAAAACAACAACTTAAAAAGTGAGCAGAATGAAAGATATCTTTTTTTTTTTTTTAAGTGGAGACGTTACAATTTCCTTCAACTTAGAATTTCGAAAAAAAAAAAGCCAATGAGAAAAAAATAAAATTCTGTTTTATTTTTTTACCAAGTCAGATAATTTTGTTCTATCAAGAAGTTGCGACGCCTAAGCTCCAATATGCTGCGAACATCATACCATTTCTTGATAATTTGTAAATGTTTTAATGCAAATTGCTAATTTACAGGATAGTCGAGAGGAGTTAATTAAACATAACTATTTAACAAAATAAATAAGAAAAAAAAATGTGTTTCAATTTAGAAATTTTGTTAGCACAAAAAAGAGAATCAATTAAATGATTTAATATTTTTCATATGTTAAACGACTATCTTTTATCCTGGGAAAAGTACAGAACTTTGCTTTTATGATACTAAAATCAAACGTTAAAAAAAACAGTACTTAGGTACTGAAGGTAAAAAAAAAATGAAACGTATGTTTGTTTTTATCTGAATCAACTTAGTTATTTTTTTGTTTAAATACTACTATTATTTATTTTAAATTTTTGTTGTTACTAATCCTCCTGGTGCAGAAAAAACCTACACCAGGTCCAATAGACCCTGTAGCAGGTGACTGGTCTATGGTTAAGAGTAATATGTAGCTTCACTTTTAGCGAGGAACCACAAGGGCTGAACGCTGACTAAACCTCAAGACACCGCTCTGCGATCATATTAGACTGGGACCTACGGTTTAAAGTAGATTCCAAAACCACTACAAACATCCATGGCACCGCCGGACTCGAACCCGAAAGTTGCTGCACCAAGCGCTAGACACTCGGCCATTCAGGACCATTTTAAATTAATGGCTTATCTATGTAAAGATTTACGGCGAAACAAATTCATTAATATTTCAACAAACAAGAGAATGATAAAAATAAAATTATTTGATTTTTAACACTGCATTTGAGCATCGTATAACAAAAGAAAAATTAAAAATTCTCCACTAAGCAATCCAAGATGATGTGACATTCTTAAAAATATTATTAAATGTAATTTTTGATTCTGAAATATTTGATATCACATAAAAAACTATCATGGTTTTCTCTTATTTATGCCATTATATGATCTTAAATGAAATACTTTGCTATGTTGATGATAATTTTTGTATTAAAAATTTTTGATTTGACTGATTTTTTTGTTTTCAATTTTATGTTAGGAAGCAGAGCATCAAAATTTCACGACATATCAATGTTTATTCAACCTTTGCAGCATTTTATATGTGATATTTCCTATCAATATTTATTCAGCAAAAGTAAGGTGTGCATTTTTGCTGTATGGATTTCTCGGCAATTCATAAACAGCGATTAATATAAGTCATTCTAATGTCTTTAAATTAAAATTTAAATACATTTTAAGGAAGACTCATTTATTCAGTTAAATTATTAAATTCATCCATTTTCAGAGTGATATTCTTTAGTAAAGTTTGTTCAAATTTTGGAAATCTGATAGCAATTTGAACAATCACTCTTAATACAGACGTTCTTTGAAATGCTTGACATCATTTTTAAAGGCATAAACAGATCATCTATGATTCTCCTGACAGCTTTAAAAAAACTTGGAAGGACTGGTTGTTGGCATCGAGAGACAAACAAGTATTCATTCATCGTTAGCTGTATTACAAAAGTTAACTGTTCGTAAACTTGTTTTCCCTTGATTTCATTAAATAGGTAGTTTGAATGTATCAAACGGTTTTGACATTAATAAAAAAATACTACATGTAGAATTGCAGCATTCTCTTATTTCGTGAACTGTCATAAACTTTGAAAAAATCGTAAGTGTAAATTCAAGAAAGAAAAGTAATCTTTTACTTTTTTTTTGCGTGTGTGTAAATCTTTGATTGTCACTTAATAATTAAATAAATCATTTTTTTTTTGAAAAAGAATAATGTTTTAATTAATGAAAATTCTTTACACACAAACACACACACACACACAAAAATACAATACAATACTATTTCACAAATTCAGTTAAAAAACTGAATCAACTAAACAAATTTTGATTGCACAACTATCGTTGGGGTTGTTGCTGTCGTATCACCTGAAGAATATAAGAAAATCAAATATCGTGATGTTCCCGAATAACATTGGCCATGTTGATTGCCAGTATAAATCCTCTTCAGAGGGATGGTTCAGACAATGCATGGCGGCTGCTACAGCTGGCCAATCAAAGACATGATGAGGAATAAACTCAACATCAGGGCATTTACCATATTTTTGGTATTTTTAACGCCCTCAGAAGAAATTTTCATATTTTTGTGATGCTTCATCCTTAATCTTGTGAGAGTAGTAGCCGTTCTTCTGAAAACATTTAATTCTGTAATTTGGTATTTAGTTTTAATCTTTGAAGGAATTATAAATTTCACAACTATTGTGGAGATTAGATGTAGATTACAACACAGTTGTCTGTTTTATAGATTGTAAACAAGTCTCTGGAGCAAAAAATATAACAAATTTTACCATTGAAACTTTTCCAGAAATGAATGAAATGTACCTGTTTTACGAAAAGTAAATGTGTGAAAATGTTAGGTTTAACTGCTAATCCAAAGACGCATGCTATAGACCAAAATGTTAACCAAATGCATGCTCTGGTTTTAATGTATTTTGAAGGTGTTATATAATTTGAACTTTCCAAAACACAATCAAATAATTATTTCATATATATTGCAACCTAAAGAAAAAATGAATTAAAAACAGAAAAATAGATAAAATGAGTATTTTATGTATCTATAGGACTAAAACTACATTTCTTCATTTATCCATAAAAAAATTATTCTATATGATCTTAAATGTCTTAGCTTTATTTCATTTAGATTCCTACACTTCCCAAACTTAATTTTTTTTTTTTTTTTTTTTCAGATTTCTTTGTATTTTAAAATCATTCGATGACGCTAATAAAAACATTATAAAAGATTTTCCATTTTTTTTTAATCTACGTTTCAATTATGCTTTATACATTATTCTAAAATTGCTCGACAGGTTGGATTTGTAAAAAAAAAAAAAAGGAAACGGTAATTTGTGCACATATAAAATCCACTTTTATTTTATATTTGCCAAAATAAAATTTTAAGGACTTTTCATTACTGATTTATTCCATTTAATATATTTTAGTTTTATTTGCTTAATTTAATATACATGGTGTCCTAAAAGTAGTTTGATGTTTCTAAAAATTCATTTAAATTAATAAATATAGATATATACATTGCCTTTTTTATTGCTTGAAGAAAATTTTTTTATTCAAAGATCTGTATTTTTCTGGTGTGCACAATATTTCATTGATTTAAGATGCCTACTATATTTAATTTCCTTTCGCACTGTTAGTTTGTTTTGTTTGTCGATCTCTGATCATTTTTTTGTGCACTTGCAGTTTAAAATTTTAATTTAGCGTTTATACATTTTGTAATTCTTCGTTGGCGCAACATCCCCATGGCGGGCCAAGGCCGTCTGTCTACTGCCAGATTTTCGAGACAGGAGTTTTTCTTTTTACGGTGTAGGGTTGTCAGCCTTGCGACCAACAGTCATATTAGACTGGGACCTACGATTTAAAGTGGATTCCGAACCATTACCAACCCTCTATGCCATCGCCAAGATTCGAACCTGAAGCCTATGGTACCAAAGGCTAGAGCGCTAGCCAATTGACCATCAGGTCACCTTATTAGTCGTATGTAATACAGAGAGTTTTGAATCATTTTTTTATGGAAATATTTAATTATAGTATTTGTTTTGGTTTGTCCTCCTACGGTCATCTTCTGCACACGAGGGCTAAACAGACCGGGACCTACAGTTTAAAGTGGATTCCGAACCACTACAAACATCCATAGCTTAATTATAGTGAGAGAATTTGTTTTACTAATGTATGTCACAAATATCCCATCAATAGGGTGACCATCTCTAGAGGAATTTCACGAGGTGAAGACATGGTGAGAAAACTCGGTGATATCTCACTATGCAGACCATATATCTATGCGCAGTCACAGTCATCATCGAGTCTCTCCATTTCTCAAAACAGTGACTGCAACTGACTCAACCACGGATTCGAACCAAAAAGCTTCCTCACTTCTCCAGTTCGAGAAGCTAATGAATGAAAAAATCGAAAGAAAAAAAAAAAAAATGTTCACGAGTTTGTCAATCCTCAACTCAGACAGAGAACCTGGTTAGATATATTTTAAATACGCTGATTATTAAATAATGGAGTAATGGATATTAAATAATGGAGTGAACTCTAATTTGTGTATATAATAAATAGAGTACACTTTGAAATACATTGTGACTCGTTTTTGAAAGCAGTGCCTGAAACTTACTGAAACAATTGACATCAAATCCTTGTTCACTTGCCAGTTATGTACCTTCACTACCGTTGGATGCTTTTCGGAGGCTGTATACAGAAGTTAGGTTGTTTCAAGTAAACGTTGTAAAGTAAAGTTGTAAAGAAGATTCAATTAATCGTTGAGAAAACTGAAGGTGTACTATTCATGCGTAAAAGGGTCCTTACCACTCCTTCTATCAAAATTCATATTAATCCTATTGATTGGGCTGGGCAAACTAAATATTTGGTAATATAAACTAATATTAAGACACTTCTCTCATTCACAAAGCAGGAGATAGAGCCAAAGTTTTCCGTCAATCTGGCAAATCGTGTGACAAATCAATAACAAAATTTCAACAATCCCTCCCCCCCCATTTAGCTATATTTCTAGTAATTTACTTTCACATCAGTTAAAATATTAAAACACAATCCATCTAATTCATAATACTGAATCGCTTTAAAATAATAATAACTTTTCTGACACACCCTGTCTTATGTTCAGACTGCTATTATGTTTAATAAATATACTCATACATTTTTCTGATTTTTATGCTCTGTCAGAAGAGATCTCCCTTTCCTTCATTCACTGGAATCTAAATTTAGTAATTGCGTCATTTACCGGGGGAAACGCCCAAACTAATATTTATTGAATCCCCACAATGTATGACTTAATTTACTAAAGTAAATAAATATTTATACATCTTTTCATTTATTGTGTAGTTAAGTTGCAATAGTGTATTAAATGTGTCAATATTTTAATCACATTCTTTTTTATTTGACACTATAATTTCCAATAAAAAGGAAACAAATTATACTCAATTTTTAAATAAATATTCAAAATATTTATTATAAATGTTGTCCACATTTCATGTAAATCGTTTACATTGATTTTTAAAGAATATCGTCAAAAAAAAACTTTTTCAAAAAAAAAAAAAAAAAGGCAGAATATTCAGCAAAAAAACATTAAATTAAAATCTCACTAGCATCGATAATATACTTTATTTATCATTATTGAAATATATAGTTATTTCTATAATATTGTCGATTCAAAATATTCATTACAAATGTTGTCCACATTTTACGTAAATTGTTTTCATTGGTTTTTAAAAAAATATCGCCAAAAACCTTTTTTTTTTTTTTTTAAAAAAAAAAAATGGTAGAATATTAAGCAAAAAACCATTAAATTAAAACCTCACTAACATAAATATTATACTTTATTTATCATTATTGAAATATATAGTTATTTCTATAATTGTCTATTCAAAATATTCATTAAATTCTAATTAAATAAAATCTAATAAAATATCTATTCAAAATTCTATTTCTAATTAAAATGTCTATTCAAAATATTCATTATAAATTTAATCCACATTTCACGTAAATTGTTTTTCATTGATTTTTAAAGAATATTGAAAAAAAATGGTAGAATATTAAGCAACAAATCATTAAATTAAAATCTCACTAACATAAATATTATACTTTATTTATCATTATTGAAATATATAGTTCTTTTATGTATATATTTTTATTATTTTATATGTTATTGAAAATTTAATTCAAATTCAAATTATCTTCATTTGAGATAATTCAGATTATAAATATAACGAAAAATACATTTATATTTACACTTATTTATTACAATTAACATTTCTTAAACTATTTAGATACTATACATTTTCAAAATATCTCTACCATTAATACTGGTACTGTTATCATTACTGCTGAATATGTATCCTAATTAATATTTATTATAAGTGTATACTATGGAATATGCGAATATATATTTAATTTAAAACGAAAATATTTATCAACTCTATTAATTGGTTGCATTAAATATATGAGAGAATTATTAATTGCCATTTTCAAAGCCATGAAACTTTTCTAATTAATAATTATTTTATTTTATTTTAGATTAGATTTATGGCAATGTATAAGAAGTACCGGTTTATTTTCCTTTCTCTAAAATTTGTAGAAGAATTTGGTAGATCAACATTAAATAATATCAAAGGTAGAATTTAAAACGTGGTCAAATTTTTCCGTAATGATATAAAAATTACTAGAAATAAAATTATAAAAAAGATAACGTCAAATAAGTGAATAATAATTCAAAAATGAGCTAAATAAAAATAAAAGGATATTGATCTTTAATATATCGTAATCTTAATACAACTTTTACATTATTATCGTAAAACAAAATCTCCGATTATTCTAAATAAAGTTTATAGTACGTAATCATTCATGCATATTTAATGGCAACTTTTAGTGAAATGATGGGAAAATATATTTTTAAATTTCGAATTGATTTATCTTCTTAAATTAAATGTCATGATTAAAAATAAAAAAGATACATTAGCTTACCGATTTATGTGGCTTATGTTAGTCAAAGAATTTTTATACATCCACTTAATTTTCATATAACTTTTTTCGTTTATTTTCGCATAATATTAGTTTTTTTTTTTTTTGAGCTAATTTTTTTTTCCTTTTATTTCGAAAAATTTTCCCTTCTAATACAACGGTATATATATGTTTTATATGCGATTGTTAACAAATATTATATTTCACTTTATTTACGATAACGAAATGTTTCCGTCCATTCATATTATAAATTAGAATAGGATTTTCTTAGTTTATTTATAAAACCCTTTTAATTTTTGATGGAAGAATAAAATATTATAAAATAATCGTGCTAGCCTAGATGATAAAATAAAAAGATGGATACATTCAAAATTCGATAAAGAATGTACGATATTTAAAAAAAAGGTGAAGATTTTTTACAATTGAACTATGAGAATTTACTGATAATCTTTAGAAAATAATTCTTCAAATATAAGCTTTGTAATAACTATAATTTCAGTTTACTATTTGTAATCCAGTAAAACTCATTGAAGTAAAAAAAAAAAAAAAAAAAAAATTAAACTTTCGGAAGATTATGTCTATTTATCTTCCGGAAGTTGCCTAGCTTTAGGTGTTACATCTTTGGTTTATATATTTTATTTTAGTCCTAAAAATTAATCCAACTCATCTTTTCCGTAGTTATATAAATCATTTTAGCTCTTGAGTCAAGCTCTTATGTTCTATCCTTAGTTCTTTTCATCACCAGATAATGTCACTTTATAAAAAAAGAATGAAAGCTAAAAGTGGTATTTTACCTGAAGCAGGTATCCAAAGACACAAAATGGCCAACACCCAGAAAGTAACAGCAAATCCAAACTTATTCATCATGTTGTCCGCGCCAAGATGATACGAGAAGTTGGTTTTTATGTTTTATTTTTTTTTTAAAGAGGGTTTTTCACAGAAAAAGCAGAAAGCTCGCACCTTGCTCGAGACCCAGTGGGAAAAGAAAACCAAGAACGCCCAACCCCACGTATATTCCTAAAATAAAACTTCCAAAATTAGTTCCATTGCCAAGCAGATGTTATGACGCCCGTGGAGATGAACTGAGTTTCTCAGATGCTCATTTGCGATTAAATATAACTTATATTGTTCGCTGGTGTGGACTTGGCTGATGATCCAAAAGGTGCTGAACAAACAAATCAAAATATGAATTTGGAGAGGCAACACCTCACCTGAAAACACCAACTTTTCTAGATAGAAGGTAAGAGTGGAATTTGTTGTGATGCCTCCAAATTCCTGTCGCCAATAAGGCGGGAAACAGTCCGGTTCGTGACTGAATGGTTGTGGCAGCTGTTTTTGTTTCAGAAAAATTTCGTGTTTGCGAAAGATGATTTCAGTAATGTGTTCCAAGTATTACGTTGCACGGAAACCTGAGAGTGACAACTGCAAGGTAGACTTTTTCATTGTCATACTATCTGGTTCTATTTATTTATTTTTCCTCACCCCATTTTGCAAGTTTAATTACAATCTTTTCAAGTTTATTCACAGAACATTGTGTTAACAAAAATGTGGTTCTATAAGATTATTAGAAAAGCGCTGACAGTTAACTGAAGCAAATATTTAACAAATATTAAACAAAAACCGGGTCAAAGCAGAAAACTTGTCATTTTTTTTAAAGAAAAATAACCATTTATAATTTTGAGGTTACAAAATTTTAGTATGATAACCAGATTTTTACTTACAGAAATTTTTTGTACTCTACCAATTTGTGACTTTGGTTGCACTCCAGTTAAAAAAAAAAAAACGATATTTTTTTTTTCGTTCTTAATCTTTCTGAACTTAACGCCTAACTTTAATACCTTGCTGTGTTTTTAATCATTATAATTACGAAATTTTTTATGTCGGAATTACCTATATCTTGGATGGTTTCCTTTCTTTTAATGTAAATTTTTTGGATAAATAAACTGGTTAAAAATGTTACTCAATCACTCGGTCTCGTTTAGAGTTGCTTCCATATTGATGCAGTGAAATTGGTAAATTGATTACAATACTGGCAGCAACATGGATAATTTAATTTTTAATATTCAGGAGAAATTGTTTTGAAGATAGTCAATATAAAGTTTTTGACATAAATGATTTGTTATTAAATAAACTTAAATTAATTACAAAGTACATTGGTTAAATTAGTTTCTCAATATAAAAAATGATTTTATTAGAAATTAGTATTATTATTTATATAATAATGCTTTACAAATGTGTTAAAATGTTTGAAAATTGCACTCAAATCTGTAAATATTTCGAGCATATTTAGTAGATCAAATTTCTCGGAACATTTTTTCCTTTTTTTTGTAAATTTATTTAAATACTTTCTTTGTAAGGTGAACCATAAAAAGCAGACTTATCGGTAGACTTTTTAAAATATATTTATCAATATTTTTAAAACTTATTATACAGTTATTAAAAAAAGATGTTTGGGCTAGTTTTTAAGTCTGATTATAGTATATTTACCTATGATGGAAATTGTTGCATTTTTTTTATAAATAAGTAACCATATGAAGCAGACTTGTCGGTAGATTTTTAAAATATATTTATCAATATTTTTACAATTTATTATAGAGTTAATAGAAAAGGTGTTTGAGCTATTGTTAAGTCTGATTCTATTACATTTACTTCTGAAAGAAATTGCTGTAGTTTTTTTATATGTATATCAGCGATTCCATGTTCCACTTTAGAAACACACACGAACAGTCCAATGGTGGGTAGATAGAAGGTTATTGTATTACAAAAGTACTTTTTAGATTAAATGTCCCTCATTTGCATGTCTTATGGAAGGAACAACGAAAATTCCCAACATGTAGACTGATTGTCGATGCGAGATGTTCACAATCACCATTGAGTTCAGTATGACTACAGCAGATATGAACTTATATACACTCTGAACATGTTTGCCTTTTCACTGAACATAGGTAAATTATTGAACTGACATTAATGTTGAGTTTCTTCAACTCATTAGTTGTTTCTTCAACAAACTAAATGGTTCAAATTATATTTTAGTAATCTAATTGGATTGATGGAACTTTGTACAAAATATAACCAGGTCCGGATTAACCCAATTTCGGGACTTAGACATTTTTTTCTAACAAGGCCCCCTTCCTCTTCCCTAAAGAAATAGAGCACACAATATATCTAAAACAATAAATAAAACAAAACTAAATAATATGGAAAACTAAAACAAATCCTAAATTTTTATTAATAAAAACTATTTAAGATACACCAATAAATTTTAGCTTCTCTAGAAAAGTTTGAATAGTTTTTTTTTATAAATTTAAAAAATTTAAATGTATTTTATTAATTGTCTAAAAAAAGTTGGTATACAATAACAATATTACCGTAAAATAGTAATTGTTAAAAATTTTACATTTTAGGTTAATATTTAAATATAATATTCTTATAAATTTTAAAAATTTAACTTTACTTTCAATAGGAAGAAACATAATAACACATTTCTTTTAGATTTTAGATATTCACAATAACCATATAAAAAATAATGTATTTATTTTTTAATTCATAGGATGTTTAGAATATATTGTGTAGTTAATATTAATCTTATCGCTATAAAAGAAATTCTAAATTATCTGAAGAATTACTTTTTAAATAAAAACACATTTTCTTTAGATTTTAGAATTCGTACTAACCGTATAAAAGCAACATGTTTTTATTTATTTGTTTATTATGTATATAGTTGTCCAACAGAAAAGTAAATTATCTTACTTACAAATCTTTTCAAAATAGACGATTGGATCGGGTCCAAGACATTTTTATTTGTTTATGTCATGATCCGGCTTTGAATATAACATCTAGCTAATAAACAATTTATTTTATCGTTGTATAATTTTCTGTTAAAAACTGCGATTAAATATATAACATTGTATGTCTACTGTCAAGAATAAATGTCCCTTATTTGCATATCTTATGGACGGGGAAAAAACACTCACTAAGAAGTCTGTCGATACGAAAATTTTTTTAATATTTTATTCTAATCGTAAGTATATTTTTAATCGTAATCGTTTTAAACCAATCGTAATAAGATGTAAAAAAATTGAATAGTTTGAGATTATTTTTAGCATATCAAGCTGCTTATAAATAAACTTGAAGCAATGAAGTGATACAAAATTTATTTAGTTTTTATAATTTAATTATTTCATAAAGACATGAGTTTAATATTTGGAAGCATTCTTTTTAATATTAAAGTTTTGTATAACTTAAAATATATTTTGATTAAATCTTATTTAAAATGAAATTTTAAAAATATCCGTCTTTCCATAAACAAATATTAAATTAATAAGCATACAAGAATTTAATTTGATCAAACTACTTAATTTGTAAGACGGAAAAAATGCAACCCTCGGTCACATATCGTTTTAATTTTTAACGTTTATTTGTTAAGTAAATAAATGCTAAACTTGATCCAAATCCGAGACGTTTCTGTAAAGTAGCGGAACTAATTTTGTAGTTTCATTTGAACACTACGAGGAGTTGTTAGCCTTCTATTGCATTAGTTGGAACTCATCCTTCTAACTTCATAACTTAAAAATATAAAGACCATTAAAGAATGCTTTCAAACAATGAGGATTCAATAGAAATTAGTGAAATGTTTGAATCACGTCCAATGCAAAGAGCCTCCTTTTACTAACTCTAATGAAACATCTCGGCCTACAACGGCTTCATGATGAGGGCTACTTTCAGGATAGTGGGAACACTTTAATTTTTATTTACAAGCCCTGTACATATATATATAGTTATACAGAACTCTGACAAAGAAAGAAATGGAATTTAAAAATATAAATTTGATCACAAATGCACGATTAAATCTCAAATACAGTTAACTCAAGGTCAGAGTTCTCGAATCTCAAAACACTTGGTTTGCAGCAGAATTTAATTATCTCACGGCATGATACATGAAACCACAAGGGGCTCACTTTGAAAAACAATCGGAAATCTTGCCTGTTCAATCACTTCAGAGAAAAAGACAACACACTTTTTATCGACTCGTTGTAGAGCTCTTCTTTCTTCTCCAAAACCTCTTTTAAGAAAATCCGTGAAGAGGGGGTCAGCTTCCCTCCCTTTCTCATTGGACAAGACATTTTCTCAGCCCATGGTCTGTCACCAATCACATTGCGATAACTCATGGTGTGCTCCATATTCCACCTGTAATTATTTCGACCTGTAAAGATCACACAGAAAATCGCTAATTTTATGAGTCTCATTGCACATGATACCGAATATCTGCTATCAGATTTGAGTGACATGTTGTTCTCATTAGTACAAAACATTAATTGCATGTAATATAACTACCCACAACACTGCTTATCTGCTGTCAAATTTGAGTGATAGGTTGTTGTTATGTACTTGTCAAAGAATATACATTCATCTCTCCTTAGAAGAAATACCGCGACTCTTCCCGTGAAAAAAATAATACTTCTACGTAATTTTCTTCCTGAAAGAATCTAAATTTTTTTTCTGTAAGATTTTCCGAAAAGAGAAATTTTTTTCCGAAAAGTAATTTTTCAGAAAGAGTAGTCTTTTTTAAAAGACTACTCCCCCGTTATGTGCTTCTCCTGCTATTATGTATTTAATTAAATATAACTATTTTTACTAATATTGCATTTCTATTACAAATGCATCAATGAATATGTTTAATCTAAGATTTAACCTTCATCCCAACAGCAACTAATTTTTTTTTTTTTTCAACTTTTCCTAATATTGCATTAATAAAAATCCAAAATTAAATCTTTAAATGTGAAGGCATAACTGAAATGTAAAACTCCTAAACTCCTAGAATAATTGAAAACTGGTAAATAAAACTAGTTCTAACCGAAAAAATAAATGCATGTTGAATCTAATTAATTTCTTTCGTTAGAAAAAAATGAATCATTTTTCTAATTTCATTAAAAAATTCTTTCCATATTTTCGAGATAAAACCGAGATAGAAAAAGTTATATTAATATTAATTTAATTAAACATTATGCCTTATATTTCTCAGTTATTGTGTTTTTATCACAGTCCCATATCAAATATAAGGTTAAATAGATTAATTCCATAAAATAATAATGCATTACAAATCAGTTGCAATAAACTTAATTTTTACTACGAATATTACATTCATAGACTAAGCATTTAATTTGTTTCGTTTACACGGTGACTTATGATTTCAATGCGCGGTGACTTATTATGTCGAGAAATACAATATATTATGTTCAAAAATTTATTATAAAATTACGTTCCTTGAATTTTGACAATACTTTTGAGAAAACAAACTAATAAACCGATTTTTCTTATTTACCAAGTGTTTCAAATAATCACTTATATAATTTAATAAAATTTTTAATTTATAAATTTATTATTAATTAATCAGGTAAATTTAAATGTTTAATTTCAGTAAGAAAATATAACGAAACCAAGGATTACCATGAACATTTAAATGTGTTTCAAAACTTTCAAAGGATGTCTTATAAAGAGAAATATAATGAAATCAAATTTTAATCGCATCAGATAATTATGAAATTCTGGATTTAAATTATTTCAAGTAAGTGATAAGTTTGGCCATTAATATCTAAACTACATGCACATGATTTGAAAATATAAAGACTTTCCACCGGGTACTCCTGTTAATATCTTTCCTTTTCCCTGCCACTCTTCAATGAGAATTGCGTCAAGCTCACACGACTTCCCATAGGCCATACTACTTATTTCGAACATTCTTATTTACTTCCTCAGAGCCCGCTCCTATTTGCTCTACGTGTGACACTGTTTTTTCCATCGAACATATACTGCTCGAATGCCCAAGATTGAATAGAATCCCACTCAACCTTTTCCGTTGTGAGCATCCAACCTTATCTGACTTACTGGGAGACTCCCTATTTTAATCTCCTTTATTTGTTGCTCAAATTGGATTTAGGCCTTATATTTGAAATTTTTGCACCATTTTGTCTCGTTTTCGTCAGTGTATTTTACTTGCTTTTTGATTGACAATATTTAACAGCATCAATTTTAATTGGATTTTAATCAAAATTTTAATTCATTATTTACAGGTTTTTACTTCGTGTTGTATTTTACCTATTCTCGAAATTAAATTTTTTTGTCTTTTAACTATTCCATTTTACCTGAATTTTGTAAAAAGCACTGTTGTTTGGCGGAGTATGGCCAAATCTGGCCCTTGTGCCATAAAAACCCAAACCAACCTCGATGAGATTTATTTCATTATATAGGAACAAACACCCACAAATGCAAAAACATTAATATGCTCATTGCTGATATTTGACATGAAACGACAGTTTAACCTTTTCTTCAAACGAAACCTTTGAAAAGCATCTGGACTAGGGCTCCTAACTCCGCCCACTCAACAAAAATTGGATGAAACATTCCTGAGGTAAGCGGTGAATTACATTTCCGATACTCTGGCTGTTTTCCTGTTATTTTCAACTATTTATATCCACTCCATGGGTATCAAGCTACAGCCATTCATCTTTTATTCCCGGATAGAATAGTTTTTGACTTCTTCGCAGCCAAGGTACCTCGTCCAACCTGTCAAAGTATGAAAGTATGAGTGCATACTAAGCTGCTTAGGGATATTTTTATCTTTACACAAAACTATTGGTGTGATAAGCTGCAGATCCTTGATACAGATGATGGTTATTACGCAACTAAAAACAAATGCCATAAAGTTAGCAATCTTAAAGATTATAACTCTTTGGCAACCACTGATGAGGAGAAAATTGAATTTCTAGCACAAAGCCTCTAGTTCCTCAAGTTCTAAATTAACAATCTTACTAACCGACGCACAGAAAATACAGTTAAATCTACTATCTCTAAAATTCGAAGTATCATCATCATCATTGACGCAAAAGCCCCATGGTATGCCAAGGCCGTCTGTCTGCTGGCAGATTTCGAGACAAAAGATGTTTTCTTTTTACGGTGTAGGGTTATCAGCCTTACGCCCAACACTTTACAGTCATATTAGACCAGGACCTACGATTTAAAGTGGATTCCGAACCACTACAAACATCCAAGGCACCGCCAGGTCTCGAATCCAAAACCTGGGGCACCGAGCGTCAGACGCTAGTCACTCGGTCAAAATTGGCTCCAAAATTCGAAGTATAACTAATCAAAATAAGATCACCCACACTAAGGTCTCTTACATAAATGATTATATTTCTGAAATTAAAATTTAAAAAGCGCCTGGAGTGGATAACATTGCTTAAAAATGCACCTTTTAAAGTAATTTATCGAGTTGCTAGACTAATTGGTGTTGTTTTTAAAATTTCTTAATTCCCAATTATGGAAAACCGCAATTCATAAGCCTAGTAAAGATCCTACTAACCCCTCTAATTATAGACTAATTTCTCTTTTACACACTTTAACCAAACTAACTGAATTATTTTTTAATACATTAAAGTACATCTTAACAGACACTTTATCATCATTCCTCATCAGTTTAGTTTTATCACTCTCTCTCTACTATCAGCTCCTCCGATTAACAGAGCTGATCTCTGAGGCCTTGTCAAAAATTAATTACTGTAGTCATTTTCCTTGATATTGATGAGGCTTTTGATATAATCTTCTCCCCAAATTTCAGATTTATCATTTTCTGATTTTCTTAATTCATATCATTCATTCTTACATCACTAAGAGATATTTTCTGATGCATGTAAACAAATTCCTCTCAACTACAAAAAGCATTAAGGCAAGACCCTCTTATTGGACCAATTTTAATTAATATTTTAATTAATGATATCCCAATAGCAAACTTCGTCATCATCGGCTTATATACTCACAATCATCTAACATTAACTCTTTCACAACAATCTATTACACAATCTGTTCAACAATATATTCACACTCTTGAAGCTGGTTTTATCTGGTGGAAAATTAAAATTAATGATGATAAAACTGGAGGTGTTCTATTCATCAGAAAATATTATCACTAATGTAACTTTTTTAATCAACTTATTTACTGACAAATGAAGCTAAATAACTTGATGTTATTTTAGATAAAGGACTAAATATAACTAATTCTCACATCTATAATATAAAACGCAAATTTAATGTTTACCTCCACATGCTGTATCCATTTATTACTAAAAATTCTTCACGCACCTTGATAATAAATAAATTATTTACATTTACATTATGTGTCCCATTATAACTTATTCAAATTCGTTTTGGGGCTGTGCTGCTAAATATATCAATAATATTAAAAATTTAGAAAATAAAATTTTATGAATGATTACTGATTCACCCTGATTTTTAAGAAATTGTGACATCAGGTTTGCTGCAGACCTCGCTAACATTAAAAATTTTATTCTTAAAATTGCTAAATATTTTTACAACAACCCTCCACACATTAATAATTTTGAAATCTAATATTTGCCTCGTTATGATACCCTCTCCATATTAACTCAAAACGGCCGTGTGTTGTACTTCATAATCTGCACTTATCCCAGATAAGTTGCCGCATTGATTAGAGTACCGTCCTCCTAACCCTATGGGTTGAACATAATGTTCCTGAGTCAGCTTTAATTTTCCAGTCGTCATTTCTTCTATACTTCATGCCCTTTAGGCATTCACAGTTTTCTTTTTTACACTTTTTTAAAATTTTATAATTAATCAAAAAGTATTTTAATTATTTTTTCATTTTTATTCTTAATTTTTAATTTCTTGCCTACTTAAAAATCATTTAAAAATATTTTTTATTGACTTTAGTTTGGCTGCCTCATTTCTTGACCTCAGTTCTCTGATATTTCCTGCTACTCCACCTATATCAGGGATGGACAAACTACTGCTCGCTGGCCAACTCCGGCCCCCGGAAGGTTCTATTCGGCCGCGGATAAAATTTTAATTTGCCAGTCCCAAGGTAACTTAAAAGAAATATATATTTATATATTATATATCCATCTCCTTTTCTACTTTGATTAAATATTTTTTTTTTTTTTCCTTTTTCCAAAGGACTGATGGTCTGTTTACTTTCTATTTTCTTTCAAAACATAAATCGACCGAAATAGCAAGCACAGGCAGCTTTCAATCGGTAAAGTGTTAAAAAGCGGAAGTTCTTTGTTAATTATAGCTGTAGGTTAGTGGCAACAAGTTAGAGTTTTGAAAATCATTATCGAAAGTAAGTTTCCCAAACTTAATATCTCACGCCCAGAAAATCAGTGCTATGTTTGCTTCATCTTATATGTATATGCGAACAAATGTTTTCAACTATGAACCTTAGAAAGAATTATTTCAGAAGTAGACTGACAGATGAGCATTTAGCCTCGTTCCTTTGAATCAATACATCTCACTTCGAACCCCAATATAAGGAATTTTTAAAAATGAAATTGCAATTTCATTCATCTCATTAACATATTTAAATTGTAATACCTGCATATTGTTTTTAAAATTTTAGAAAATTTATCTTGACTGCCAAACTTTATTTTTTTTTCGATTTTTGGCCCGCAACCGAAAATGTTTGCCCATCCCCTGACCTATACCCATCATGTTTTTAACTTCCATCATATTTATTACTTTATTTAGATAAGAATTTAAACTCTAGCGAACCAATGTAATCTGTAGAAAGGAAAAAAGACGACGTATGAAATTTCTTATAGAATTTTGAAAAAGATGTTTGCCCTTATAATAAACTTGTTTTTGTTCTGTCTCTGTTATTGATGTTGAGGTCTTATGAAAAAAGTGTATAATATGCTGTTTATTTAATACAATATTTAAGTATAAAATATATTTAGTATGGCAGCATATGGTAAGCTAATAAAAACCATAAAATATATTTTCTCCCCGGATTGTTTATGCATAAAAATCAATGATTATATAATTTTTTTCAGTTAATGTTTTACAAAATGAAATTTTGATTTTGATTTATATTTGACTTCGAATACTTTCGAGATTCATTTTTAATGAATAATTAGGCCATGAAAGATAGATTTTAAGAAACTCAGTAATATTTTTACTCCAAAAAAAAAAAAAAAAAAAATTTAGGTATTTTCAAATTTTAATGACTTCCATTGTTAATTATTTATTTGTTGGAAATAAAAATTAATTTCTTTTTAATTATAAATTATAACAAATCTACTTAATCTTACTTTTATTCATAATTTCTTATCTTACATTTATTCGAATTGTAGATTAGAATGTCATGTGCACTATTTAATGCTGAACTTTCAACACAAAATTTTATTGTTTCTTATCCCACTTGGTCAATAGGTTTATCTAGATCAAGTCCATGAACCTGTAAGGAGTTATGATAAAGGGTAAAAAGATGCAATTTCTTTTTGTTCTTGGCCTTGGCGAACAATCACATGGACCACCCAAAGGGAGAAGTCTGACTTTACCCCACCCGATTATACTCCAAGGCGCTGGGTACTCATTTTGGTCGCCTTTTTACGACATGCATGGGCTACAGTGGGCTTATTCTAAGGACTCACATGAGGAACCAAAGATTGTTTTTATGCTTAACAGTATTCCGGCATTTTAAAGATATTTTTACATACATCATATTTTCATTTATTGATATACATCATATTTTCTGCACATTTATTGTCATTCAAGGCTATAGGATTTAAGATCCATGAAGGATTACATATTAATCTCAGGGAATATGGATCCGATAACATGCGCTTTCGAATTTGCTTTGTATCTCAATTTTAAACTTTTCATGTACCCTCAGACCATTACTTTAAATTTCATGTTGAAGTTAGAGTTACTCTCGGTTTGAAATTATGTGATTTAAGAACTGATTTTAGGTATTTGTTCACAATACATTTGGGTACCAATATGAAAGTCAAATATTTTTAAAAATGTTTTCAAAATACTGCACTTCAATTTAATAATTTCTCTTTATGCAGTTATGGCAAAACAAATAATTCGGTAACTATTCATTTTCTGAATTTTGTATTCGATGCAGATTAAAAATGATATCGATTTATAGTGCTTCATTTTTGTTAAATGATTTCCTGTTAGAGGTCGCGTTTATGAAGGACTTTTTGCAATGCAGTAAATGTTGGCTTGTTTTGAGAGAAGAGGGCTACTTCTGTTTTAAGCGTGGTTCTGGGTTGTAGCTTACTGCATTGTGGTTGCATTTGTAATTGCATTTCAGAAAATAATGAATTACTATTTCAGTTTTGCGGTAGTTGTATTGGTATTTTTACTTTCTGTAGTAAATATAGGTAAGTAAAAAATTTTACCGATTGTGCATGCGAAAAATTCGTGATCACTTTAATACTGAAGAATTGTTGCTAATATTTCTAATTTTGTTGATTATATGGTATTTTCTTACTTCACCATCAACTATATTGTGTATATATATATATATCGGATTAAATTTATAACTTATAATTAACTTAAATTTATATGGTCAGCCTAAATGACCGGCAAATTTAATGGCCCGTTTAATAAAAAGAAAAGTGCCCTGATATTTTTTCCTCTTAAACCCTTACGAGATGCAGATGTGATCGATTTAATTAAGTTCAAATTAAAACTCATAGCTTTAGTTTAATTAAATGAGCTTTATGTCAGTCTTTTAAAACATAATTATTATGCAAATTTTGAATAGATTGATTTTAAATAAGTTTTGCAAAAATATAGCCATTATAACGGTTTTTAATTAGCGATTAATGACGATTGCATTTTAAATTTGGGCTTCCTTTTTTTTTTTTTTTTTGTGTTCAGTTTGATCTCGGTTTGTTAAAATGCTATGCAATTAAAATTGTTGTGAGGGAAGTGTATCACAAATGCAGTAATGAAAAACTCTTACTATTCACATAGAGTAAAATATTATAACCGAAAGAATTTTTACCATTATTCCTTGATCATTTTTTTTAAAACTGTTTGTTTAAATACTTAAGAATATTTAAAATATTATATTTAAAAAAAAAAAAAAAACCTTTAATTTAGATACGTATTTTGTACTTTTACACTATTTTACTATGAATAAAATTGAGTTATTTCATATTAAAATAATTATTTTTAAAAATTATGTTGTATTTGAAAGTCTTGTATGTAAAATATTTACATTATCCTCATGTTAGTAATTTTAAAAAGCTAAAAGAGTACAAACAATTATTAGTTTTATTTTAAATCTGCTAATTAAATAATGTATTGAATACTTTTAATAGATATGTTAAAAAGTAATATCTTTTTGTTCATTAAATTAAAAAAAAAAAAAAAAAAAAACTTCTAAAGCCTAAATTTTAATTTCAGATTAATTGTGGAAAAACAAATATCTGCTGATATGCAACAAGTTTAATGCATAAATTTATGAGTGGTTTAGCAGTGTAACATATTTGTGAGAAAAAAATTAGTTTACATAATTTTTCTTTTAAACTTTTTAAAATAACATTATTAAAAATTGAGGGAAAAGTAACATCTTAGAAACTGCACTGTTAAAAACTATGTTTTTTATCAAAATTGTCTTCATACATGTTAGATAGCTATTAATACTGTTTATATTCTCCTCCCTGAATTCTTCCCAGCACCTTAGATCTAAAATGCTCTCTCTAACATAACTTTGCAAGATTTGTAAGGGGAAAATAATAACAATAAAAAATTTATTTTATGGTCAGTTTGATGAATCTAATATCATTTAATCTGATTTAAACTAGAAATTAAAAGTATTAAATAGATTTTTGAAGCATGTTATTTCCATTTATTACATTTGAATTTTTTTTTGTAGAACCTTAAACTAATTTGTAAACTTATTTTTGGACGTAATACATGCTATGAACTAAAATAATAATAAATGTTTTTTGCTGTATGACCTCCTTAAAATTTATGTAATAATGTAGCTATAATGTTCTTTCTTTAAGGCTGTACTGTTAAAGGTCAAAAGGTTAATGTAACTCATTAAAAATTTAGAATAAAATTATTTAGTGAAAATAAATATCTTCAATGAAATTGTGTTACATTGTTTATAAATTCTTACACATTTTCAGATTTTTGTTTTCTAAAAATAATATAAATTATTATTTTTACTATGAAATTGAAATATTTAATCATTTATAACAGTAGATTCTGTTTTTAAAATAATACTTAAATCTTTTTGATTGTTTTTTTCTGAAAAATATTCACAAACTGCCGATATAAAATTGGATAATTTTTTTTTAATAAAGAAATATTTATAGCTGAAAATAATATAAAATACTAAACCAATCCATTTAATTAATAAAATCTTAACCTAATTTAATTAATAAAATCTTTATAAGGCTTTTAAATTGTGGTACTTATATCCAGGTGTTTAAGTAATGGGTTTTATCACAAAAAATTATTTCTGTTTAGACAAATCTAAGTATGTTTCTCAAATGTATTCTTTTTATATTTTGGAAATGTTATATAAATGATTTTTTTCAGCTAATGGTATAGAATGCTATAATTGTCGATCAGAAGTAGATCCTGATTGCACAGATGAAACTCCTGATGTAAAGTACTTGACTAATTGCAGTGCTCTGAAAGAAGGTCCAAAATTTGTAGCTTGTCGAAAGATTGAGAACTATGTGGACTTCGCTGTTCTTGGTCGTAAGTACTTTTAAAAATATAGTTTCTTAAATATTTGTTTTATTAAAAATTCATTTTTAGTTAAAAAAAATAATTAGTTAAAATTTGGTACTTACCTGCTGTTTAAATCTATTCAAAAGTGTGCAAAACAAAATAATTAGGACAAAAATGCTTTTCATGTAAATTTAGAACTGAATATACCTAAATAGAGAGAAAAAAAAATTTGTTTTTCGGTAATTATAAAAGTATCTAAATTATATAAAGAGATGGAATAAGTTGTTTTTAACAATAAAACTATTTAAAAAAATCCCATAACCAACAGATATACAATGACCCTTAATATTAAAGTACTAATATACTTAATAACATTAAAGATACTTTTCTTACTTGCTAATTTTAGAAGTGTAAAATATGTATACTTCCTGTGTATACAACTAATTTTCTTTTAGTAGAGCTTCTGGGATATAGTTCTGCTTAAAAAATGGAAATCCATGTAACTTCATTAACTAAATGACCAAAACTAGTTTGCAGCATCATGTGTTGAGAATAAATCCTGATCATATATATCTGAATAGGTTAAAAAAATAGTACAAATACGTAAAATTTCGCAAAACATTTATTAAGATTTTTCCCTATAAAAGGAACTTATATGAAAACATTGATACAGTATTACTCTGATTTATACCAACTTAAAATAATGTAGTTTTTTAATTTTTCTAATTACTATTGATTACTTATAAAAAATATTGTCACTATAGAAACTACCTTGATTAAATACTACTTAGATTACTTGGTAAACTACCTTAGATTCAATTAATTTATCAAGTACAATACCATTAAAAGAAATTTTAATTAACAGTTATCATTCATGTTTTCTTAATTCTCATCTATTTATCAATAAATTGTTAATCTCCTTTAGATTTGCTTTTAAATTTGCCTTTTAAATTTCATATATTCTGGTATGTTCTGATTATAAAAGATCTTTATAATAATTAAAAAAAAAAAAAATTTTTTTTATTGTCCAGTGTTCTACTTTTACTTTCATGGGGGAAAAAAAAAATAAGATTTTAGAATTCTGTAGTGAACATAGTCTTTATCTTCAAAACAATTGTATAATATTTTAGAGGATAGAAAAAATAAAGAACTGAAATATTATTAAATATTTTTCTTTATTTGTGTTGTTGGTCCTATGTGCTAAATTAGAATTATGTGTAAAATTATACTTACCTAAAATTTTCTTTTTAAACTTTCCTGTGGCATTAGTTTGAGTATTGTATTACTGTTCCATCAGTTAGAATTCATTTTTTTCCTGAATGTTGGTAATTTATCTTGCGGAGGATTTCCTTTGCTATACAGACTATAAGAATAAAATTGATATAAGAATAAAATTATTGAAGTAAACTGTAATTTAATGGTATTGCTGAAAAGAATTTAAGAGGCAACATGAATTGAGAGATAATGACACAAATTTTTTCAATTAATCACAAGCATAATTTTGTAATCTTGGGAATATTGTATCTGGGGATTGCCATACCGGGCTACCGAATACCGGTATTTTGAGCCATTTGTACAATTTTGTAATACTGGTATTCCCAAGTTTAATTACCATTTTTTCTGTATTTACTAGAAATTTACAATTCTTATCTGTGAAAGAATTCTCATCTGAAAACTAGAAATTCTTATCTGTGAAAACAAGGCTGTAGTTGTGAAGAAAGTGTGTAATATTTCGATATTTTTAAATTGAGGAGTTTGTTATTCACATTGTAATTGCATATCATACTTTAGAATTCAAAATGTTTTTCAGATTAGTTGTATATACTCATAAATATATATATATACTCATAAATAATACCTCATAATAATGAATAAGAATAACTTTAAAGAACATAAAAAATCAGTTGATAATACTTCGGTTTATGTTTTTTAAGATCGCACTTCAAAAAATTTAGAACCACAGACCGAATAGTGATATTAACACTTTTTTGTGATTTAAATAAATATGATTTTCCTTTACTTTTTTAAGATTCTTTATATACTGTTATAATTTATAAGTTACAAATTTTTTTGTGATATTTACATTCTCTAATAAAACTTACAAACAAAACAAAAAAAACAGCTGTGCTTTCTTTTTTTTTTCCTAAAATTTCCACTACCGGTATTAAAACCGGTATCCCGGTATTAAAATCTAAAAATACGGAATACCGGTATTGAACTTTTGGTCTGATATTGCAATTCCTAATTCTCAATCAAAACATTTTGAGGGTCAGAAATAAATGGTGCGATGAACATAGAACTGCTCATCAGGATTTTGGAATTTTATTTAATTGAACATGTATGATGTGACTTAAATACTAAACAGATTTTACCAGTTTTAAAGAATTTATTTAATTTCACACCTGCTATTTGGTTTTATTTTTAAAATTTTATGAAAACATTATTGAATTTTATTGTTGTTGAACTCCGTAATTAGTCATGATATAGGGTATAAAAATGTTGCTTCTTTTTGTCGACCTTAGGCGCAAAGACATGGGGCACCCAAAGGGAGTAGTTTGATTTTTACCCTAACTGGCTATACTCCTGGACACTGAGTATCCGTTTTAGTCGCCTTTTATGACATGCATGAGCTGCAATGAGGCTATTCTAACCTGAACACACATAGAATTTTTTTCTTTATTATTATAACTCAATTTTTTTTATTGAAAAAAAAAAAAAAAAATTAAAAAATAGTGCAAAGAATAAAAATAGAATTTTTTTCATTGAGATTTTAATTTAATTTTAACCATTCATGTTTTTAATTGCATCTATTATTATTCTGAAAATTGCTATTTACAATTTCCTCTCACTGTAAATAACAGTCTTGTGCAATATCCATGGTGCAATTAACAACATTCTGTTTTGGTGAAAAAGTAGTTCAGACTAACAGAAATATACCAAAATACTTCGTCATTTTAATATTAAGATAACTTCATCATTAGATAATATTTAGAAGTACTATTTTGTTATGGTAGGTTTCTTTCTATTTTTGCTGTATTTGAAGAATTTTAATAAGAAAATAATGTGAATGATTCTTAAATTGAACAAGTTTTACTTTTATATTATTGGAAATTAATTGAAATGAAAATTATCTAATGAGAATCTTCTTATAAATAAAATATGAGTTTATGTGTAAAAAGTTATTTTAGACATATTTATGTGTATCTGTAATTTATAACTTGAACATATGCGATTTAGGTATATTTTTTAATGAAAACATAATCAAAGTGAACAAATATTCTAATTGTACTAACATCTCACCAATTATTGACTTTGTTTAATTTCCAAATACTTATTATTAAATAATATTGGAAAATCTTATTTGATTTACTAGTTTAATCATTTTAGTTTTTATGGGATTAAGATTATGACATCTTAATAGTCCCAATTATAATCCTCAGATTTTCTATTTATGTCTTAGTGCTATGTCTTTTACAAGTTTTGCAAGCATTTTTAATTTTCTAGTTATTAAAAGCTTTAAATGCCAACATTTTTCACATACTATACTCAAGTTATTCAATCAGTAATACATATGGTAAAACAGCATGATCAATTTTGAAAATTAAAAATTTAAGAATTACTAATCTTGCAAAAATAGCGGTACCTATGTATTAACGGTACCTTGGCGACAGTTGCGCCACTAAAGAGCACACGCACCAACCGCAGCTACAGATTTGCCGCCAATCTACACTTAAAATTTTTGTTCCAATTAATAAAATATATATGAACCACTTCATTTAAAAATCAAAACACTTTCAAAATATTTTTATTCCAAATAATAAAGATTGGCGACACTTAAAAACCGCCAAGTCTGTTGCCCAGATACCGTTAATACGTAAGTACCAAAATAGCTTACATGTACATTATGTTTTTGTACCTATTTCAGTATTGCAATTTGTTAGCAACATTATGTCAAAACTATTGGTCTGTGATTTAGTTATTTCTAATTAATATTAAATTTATGTAAAATAATAATTATTCTTCAGAATAAATGTTTTCAATGCAATTTTGTATTTTGCTATAAATTTAGTATTGTTTCTGTTATTAAAAATACAATAAATAAAAGTATGAATGTATTTATGTACTTTTAAATTTTTCCCAATTTTATATTTATATAAATTTATGCATTTTTAAAGTAATTCCAATAAAATGGAAAGCTTTTAAAAAGAAATAATAAAAAAAAAAACTTCTTCAAGATATATTTTATAGAACCTGATCACTACTGATGTTTTTATAAACTACTATTGTTTTAACTTGCACATAAAATAATCACCAATAACCTTTCCTATTATCTCAAATTATATTGTTACAGAGTTTAATTTTATAAGTTTTCTGCTATCATTAATTGTAATGTTTATTCATCCTTCAGAACAACCTACCAAGCGAATAATCCGCCAATGCGCTGCAGATGTTGACTATGATCGTCCCTGCTACTACAGAGCCGGATTCGGAGGTCGCGCCAATGTCTGTGACTGCTGGGAGAGCAAATGCAACCATGCTTCCACTCTTGTTAATTCAGTCCTCACCATCTTGCTGGGTGCCACAGCACTCGCCATTTTTCTGTGATATTTTTCAGAAGAGGTATATTTGTAGATATCCTGTCAAAAACACAAATGTAACCCTACAAATCTACTAAAAGGAATATTTGTGCATCTTTTATACAGAGCAAGTGAAACATGAGTTGTAGAACAAAGTGATTGCTTGATTGTTCTTCGGCTTTTTCTTTGTTCTGCTGCATGTTCTGTGCAATGTGTCTGTAATAGACTTATTGTGATTTTATGGTCATTAGGTTAAATCATCTTTTGTGGTGTTCCCCTTTTATAAAAGAAAATATGGTACATCAATTTTAAACTATTGTTGCTATATCAATATCATAGTTATCATAAAAAAATTTAACAAAGAATTTAATAACTTGATTATATTTCTTAAAACAAATGTTGACTTTCCATAAGAACAGCCTATCAAGGTCCTTAAGTATTAAAATGTATCTGAAAAGATGAATAAATATATAATAAAAAATATGTTTTGGGAGATTCTAAAGACAAAAATACAAATACATGAAATAAAAATTATATAAACTAAAAGTTTTGAAACTCACAAGATATTGATTTTGTTATTCAATAAGTATGGATTAAAAATTACTGTTAAATCAGAGTTAAAGAAATAAACTTCATATGTAATATACATACATGCAATATGAATTAATGCATTTTGTTAATTTTATTTCATATTAAATTTAATAAAAATTCATTTGTTTAATCCTTATGAAATAAGTGATTCAAGTGATAAAATTATATCTTAAAGCAGCTGGGGATGAAAAAAAAATAATATTTTAAGGATTACAGAAAGTTTAACATTTCTTTTTTATTTTTATTATGTATAATTTTTATGTTATTTAAAGAAAAATGTATAAATAAAATAACTGTTTAGAAATTTGAGCATTGATAGATACTAATTATATCAAAATATTTTATATATATATAGGAATTTCTCGATCAAACCTACTGACTATAAAATACAGTATGTCAACAGTTAAACGACTTTCAGTAGCAAAGTTTGTCTATTTCAATGTGTTATTTTATTTGACTTTTGGAAGAAAATACATTTGGTTTGTATAATTTCATTTTGCAAATTTATCTGATAGATAGAATAGTTTATTATTTGAAATGGTTAAAGATTCTACACATTATAAATGCTTTATGTATTGCATAGATATATCGTCCTCTTTTTTAAAAAAGAAAACTTCACTCTGTGTATTATTTAGGTTGTAGTATTAGGTTTAGTACTTAAGAAAGCTATAGGCAGCACAAATTGAATCATGTTATCATGACTTTGATTATTGTATTTTGTTGAAAGTGTGCGAATATTTTTTTAAGGTATTCCTTGCAGTAAAAATGCCATATGGATTCGAACAAAGAACAGTTATTGTGAAAATAAATAATGATGAATAATAATGAAGGACAATTTTAGTTTTGCGGACAGCAGTGAAAGAACCTTTTATTTATTATTAAGCAGCATTTTTTATTCTTTTCAATTATATTTTTAAAAGTCATGTGTTACTAAGCTGCATTTTTGCTGTGAGATGGAAAGTATGTTGAAAACTTAATTTACAAGGTGATGGTTGATCTTTTTTTTTATATTGCTGCCTTCAAAAATGGTGAGATTATATCTATATTTAAACTAATTTGTTACTAAGTGTTATGGATTCATATATTTTTTTCTCATGTTTGTAACACCTCATATTGTTTGTTCTTTATTATATATCCTTTCAATCTTTATATTGTATGTAAAAGAACAAAGATGTATGATTTAAATTTTCAATGAAGAAATACGCTGTTAAACAAAATTATTGCACAAAATTTATTCTGAACTAAAATCATAATGTCATTTATTTCCTTTATTTAGTAAGTAAATAAATTAAAAATTCATTTGTAATGAAAGCATCTTTTTATTTTTATTTAAAAATAAGTTATAAGTTGAATTTTTGATATATTATTTTCTAATGAAAAAAAATATTTACTTAAATATCTTTGCAGAATTGAGTTGTAATAATGAACAATTTCTATGTTATATCTTGAAAGATTTGCCAGTATTGTATATTAATTATACTGTGGATGTTCTATTAAATTTATAAATAAGTCAATATAGTATTATGTTACTTATTATTTTTTTTATCTCTTTGTCAATATTGACATTCCATATTAAAAATATTTGTTTATTTTTGATATCAGTTTTATACATTCCTTTCTTTAAAAAAATTTTTTTTTTCATCCAAAAGTTTAATAAATTTTATTGAATGCTTTTATGAAGTCCCTCCAGTAATTAAATTCTGTATAAGTTAATACAATTTCATTAAAATATGGATTTAGCAGTATGATCTGTATTTTTAAATTTGTCTATTTTGTTCTGCATTTTTCGTATTTTTAAATGATTCTCTCTTGGTGTTTCGAACCTATGATTTTTTTTTTTTTTTTAATATATTATAAATTCTGCAATTAGAACAAATTTGATATTTGCCATGACAAGGATAAGTTTTTCCTTTCCTGTTTTTAAATGTTTGATTCTATTTGTTAACAATTTATTTTTTAATATTGAATTTTATTTTCTGTTTCTTGCATTTGTTTGTTTTTTCTCTTTTCTCTTTAGTATTTTGATACCGGTATTTTGTTAAGTTTTTTTATTTTATTGCAAGTATAAAGTTTATTTGTGGATTAATTATACTGTTCTTTGTTAAAAACTTTTTGTTTCATGATGCTTGTGCTTTTTCACATTGGGACATTTTTATATAGTATCATTAAGTGTTATATAAAGGTTTGGTGATATAGCTTCTAATGAGTTTTTGAATTCAAATCATTGTATTATAAAAATTTGAAAAATTAAAAAAAAAAATGTTTTATTTTTAACCCTTTAAATCAATTGCAAAGATCTGTTTTTAATTAAAAAGAAATGAACAAATTTATGTGTACATAAAATAAAAAAAATTTAGCAATAAAAAGTTTTCTTAAATAAAAATATTGATTTAATATTTGTAATGAAAACTTTAAATAAATTCAGATCACAATATTTGTTTAAATTGAAGTAATAAAAATTCTGTATTTAAATAGCCATGCCACTGATTTATTTTTTAAATTAATGCTAATTAATAAATTCGTGTAGTATTAAGCATTTTTATAACTGAATTTTCTCTTAATTTATGATATTGTTCCTAACTTTTAATAAATGTCTTATTACAATTAACTAAGGTTTTAAAAGTCAATCATTCAATAAAGTGTTTTATGAAAAAAAATGAATATATTTAGTTTTCTTATTTTAAAGGTAATTTATTCAGGAATATTTGCATAAAATGTAATACTTCTTAATTCAACAGTGCAATACAAAAATCATGAAATTTAATTTAATTTATGGAGTGGCTTGTTAAGATAAATTTATCTTGGTATGAAATTATCGAAGGTGCCAAATGGCTACATGTTGCTTGATAGTTAAACTGCCATTCATTCCTATCTGAGCTTTCGGTATAACATGGCTCCAAAACATTTTGCTTGTATTTTCTTTTTTTTGCATTTATTTCTTGCTTTTCGCAGATTTAAAAGATGTATTATCTCTGTTTTTATTTTCTAGAAATCAATTTTTTATTTTTAGAAAAGTATTATTAATAGAGCTTAATCAAAAATATTCTTTTGGTTTTTATTAACAGCAAGATTTATTACTTTTGTTTAATTTTTTATACATCATTTTACCTTTAAAATCATGCGGTGTGTATTATATTTTCGGACCAAATATGGAAACAATTTGTAGTTCTGCTTTGAAACTTTAGATTTAGATGGTGACCATCTCAATACCTTTAATAGGTTTTAGTATTTCTGTAATTTTTTCATTATATATAAAGGTAGTTAAATCTTAATTTAGGGGACTTGAAGTAATTTTTCCACTACTGTTTTAGCCTACATAATAGAAAAATTATGCCAGTTGGTTTGAAATATTTTTAGTTTTGGTATTTAACACTTTGTCATAGTTTGCATCTTAATGTACTGTACATATCTGATATTCATTGGTAATTTAGATAGTTCACCTGTAGTTAAATCAGTTGGATCTCTCTAAATATCAAAGTTTTTTTTATTATATGATAAAATGTAATAGTTACTATTTTTTATATGGTTGTGTTTTTTGCTATTTTACTACCATACTCACTTTCACATAATTTAAAATTTTATTATGTATGTAATGATTTATGCATCTAATACCTATTGTAATCAATTTAGTAATTATGTAATATTACAATATTCAGAGGAACTTTTTTTATATTTATGTGTACTAATTACTTACTTGTTAAATATTTTCAAATTATAATTATTATTCAGGGATCAATGCTTCAAAGTATTTATTAAATTGTTTATGTATAATTGATTCACTTTTATGAATAAGGCATAAATAATATTTTATATAATTTTTCTAGATAAAAACATATTAACTTTCTATAACTAATTTTTTTCTCATGGTTAAAAATAAAAATTTTTTTGTTTACTATTCAAAAATATTTTATTATCATATCACTAGCTCGTGCGTTCACTTCGTTTAAAAACGTAGACTTGGAAAGAAATTATCAAAATATTCTGAATCAAATAATTAAAAGTTTCATTGTGATTTTAAAGCCTTAGATAAATTGTAAAATTAATAATTATAAAATTGTTTATTTAAACATTCATGTATGTTTGCTTAAATAATTATAAAAAAAAAAGATGGGAGAAAAAATGCTTGTTGCACAATTTTTAATTTTTACCCATACTATTTTCATGCGTACATGAATATCTGGTTAAAAATAAAAATTCCTAGATACCTAATGTATAAAATATTAGATTTGTAGTATTAAAAAAAAATGCCTAGGTATGGATTTAAGGATATTATTTAAATATAGGATAACTGGAGGATTATGAAACTAATAACTAATTTAATTAAAGCAGATTTTAACTGGAAACTTATGAGAACAACTTTTTTTTCATGATGTATCTAATGATGAATTAATACAGCATGATTAATGAACATTTTTATTAATTACTTCAATGTTTTACTTAATCCTTTTAACATTGGTGCTAAGTGCATGTGTGGCAACTTGCAGATTAAAGCACAATGAATGGGTTTCTGTGATAGTTAAACAATCAGATAAATATTCAAGGATATTAATCAATTCTGAAATTGTAATAATACATGATTACTTTTTAAAATCCAAAACTTTGTATAAGTTGCTAAATATATTGTTTCCTTTTGCCTGAAGATAAATTATAAGAATTGAAATCATGAGTAATTTGCTTTTAAATAAGAATTTCAACTTTGCATTTGCTTGAATGTTCATTTGATATAAAATATTGCAATTCATGAGATTATTTAATTGTATTCTATTTACATTGCACATCTGTTTTACTTTCATAGCCATACTTTTTTTGTAAATCAAACTAATTTGTGAATAATGGTTTAAAAACTGTAAATATATATGAAAACTACTGCTTATAATGCTGAATTGATTAGTAATAAAGTTAATGTGTTAACTGTGGACTAGATTGATTTTCTTAACAGTACATTTTAGTTTACTTACCAGTATTCTATTCAACATAATGACTTTATTTTAACATTTATAGATTTTTGTGAGGTTCAACTTCATTCAAACATTCATTTTTAGTAAAAATAAACTTCCAACATGAATAACAAAATTTATCATATTTACATTGATATACGTTTTGATCAATATATTGTTTGTCAGATATAGATATCAGAAAAAGCATTTTCATATCTTGAATACTACAGATGTAAAGAATTTTTGGATTGATTTAAGTGTATTAATTGCTGCATTTTATATGAAATGGTGATCTATTTAGAATCCTGGTTTACATAAAAAACGTTAGTTTTATCATAAATTTTTGTAGAAAATCGTTAATATATAAGAACGTTAAGAGATTTTTTTTTAAAAAATAGCATTTCCATGATTAAACAAAAAAAGAAAAAAATTTTTTTTTCATAAATTTAACAGATTTTGCTTGACTGTAAACATATTATTTTGAGGTATGAATGATCGCCACTTAAAAGATTTGATCAGATTGTAAAAGTTATAATTTTTGAATAAAACAATTAATATAGCAGTTAGGGGGTAGAAAATTTTTTTGGCTAAATGTCTTTCACATCCTTTCAATTAAGATATTCACAAAGCCTTTTGAATAACTCGGTACTAAATTAATATAAACTATTTTTTTATTTTAAATAATTTAAGATTGAATAATTTTTTTAAATATGAAAGTACAAATTATGCATTACTTGTTTATGCTAGTCTATCTAGATCTGAATGCTATGTTGGGATAGATAAATTAGCCTTTACTAAGTGAAGGAACTGATTCCTGTTACATCAGTAACTTGTATACTTGCATGCAACTGAGAAGTCTGTAGGATACAATTATGATTTCAAAAATTATGTAATTTTTGTTGCTATTATGTTGCCATCAATACTTATAAGTCAATTTATTTAAAAATTAAACTGGTTGCAAAAAGAAAACCGGTATTTAAATAGCATTAACACACAATACTTTTAAAGGACAGGTTTATGAACCAATATGGTTTTTAAATAAGTCTAATGTATTTATTTAAAATACTAGCAAAAAAATGGCAAAGATATTTTTTACTAGCAAATCATTAAAACCTTCATGAAAATTGTTGACTTTTGAATCTTGCAATTGTACTTTTGGTATCTCCCATATTAGCAGTAATTAGCCGACATATTTTTTTTCATTGAATCTTTCTCCATATTTATCAAATTGCTCGAATGCAGAAGTGAAGCATTAGAAATATTGCATCCTAACGTAGCAAACAACGAAGTTGGGGAATGATATTATGCAACCAGTATTATGTTCAGTAATGCAATTATTTTTATTAGAAACTTTCAACAATTATAAACAAAATATAAAACATACAAATACCACATAATTTAAATTTATAAAAAATATTCATTAAAGAAAAGTAAGATTTAATAGATGCATATTTAAATTAGTAATGTTAAAAACCGTTCAATCTTTCAATTATAACATATTTGTACATAAATGCTTATAAATTTAATTACAAGTTAAATATTTTGTAACTACAAATATTGGTTTACAGGATAAATATAAATGGTTATTTGTCACCTCTTCTCCCAAAAAGATAATATATATCTGGTTTTAAAATCCAACCATGCATGGTTTTGTAGTGTAGAGTATCATCAAAAGGAGAATCTTGGCAGCTTTACAGAAAGCTATTAATAGCCTTCACTTCAATAGAATCAATTATAATATGACTTTAGGTACATTCATTAGTAATATAGGCCTGATTGCTTGAAAACATTATATAATTAGAGAAATATGTATTTTATACTATTAAAGGCAAGTAAAATATCTTAAGATGGTGATGATGAAATATTTGTATTTCATGGCCATGCATTTACTCCTTAGATAGGTGGATTTCACAAGCCTGATCTCTTTGAAAATGGGAGATAAAATGTTGTTTAATTCTAAATAAATTCAAGAAAAATTCACTTTTATTACACATTCTTTTACCTATTACTACAAAAATAAATAAGAGATAAAATCATACATGGAAGTTTCATAAAAAGAGAGATAATTATGTAAGGACCACAATGCTACTAAAATTTTATTTACACTAAAGAATGAAATATTTAAATACATACATATGTTAGAAATTATCTATATGTTAAATGAAAGTTAAAAATTAACTTAACAAATTTTAAATCATTTCATCAATTTATTTTATTCATAAAATACACCATAATTTGTAGCATGAAATGTAGAAAATAATTTTAATATAATTTATCTCAATTTTTATTCTTCATGAGTGACTTTTATATTGGTTAATTGAAATGAATAGATATAAATTTATTTTGATAAATTTTAAAAATTTTCTTTTAAAACACATGAACTAATACTAAAAAAATGTATAAACAAAGGTCTAAATATTCTTCAAAATAATGTTTTCTTTAGAAAGATAATTAGAATGAAATTAATGTTTTTATTTGATATTCTATTACCTTCCTATCTCTGTCTTTTCCAAAATTCTTTTTAAAAAAGAAGTTGATATTTAAATTCCTAAATTTCACAGTTGTTTTAATTGCATTTTTTTTTTTTTTTTTTTTTTGACTTTTAAAATAATATTTATCATTGGAATAAAACACTAATTCTTTGAAAAATATTTTTCAAGCACAACGTTTTTATATAGTTTAATAATATAACTGGCTACTATTTAATTTACTACAAGACAAAGATAGAAATTTAAACCAAATTTGTTTAATTAATAAATTAGTAAAAAAAAAAAAAAAAAAGGGTACTTACGTATTAACGGTACCTTGGCGACAGACTTGGCGGTTTTTACGTGTCGCCAATCTTTATTATTTGGAATAAAAATATTTTGAAAGCGTTTTGATTTTAAATGAAGTGTTTCATATATATTTTATTATTTGGAACAAAAATTTTAACTGTAGATTGGCGCCAAATTTGTAGCTGCGGTTGGCGCGTGTGCTCTTTATTAGCGCAACTATCGCCAAGGTACCGTTAATACGTAAGTACCAAAAAAGATATATAAGAAAAGCATTTTGGAAATATAATACTTTGGGTTTCAAACTTTTCATAATTTTAAAATAATATTTTTGTTCTACTAAAAATCCATTTTCACATTATTTAGCTTAATGCATATTAAGGAGATAATTTTCACAATTATTTTAAAGTTTATGTAGGTTCTAAATAAATTTAGTAAAAACCTTTACTTTTAAATAGTCAAAAATAACAAAAATCTGTTTATTTTTCAGGAAAAAAGAAACAGATGGGAAAAAAAATATAAACATTTCTCCAACACTGACATCCATGTGAACTTTAAAAGAAAATTATTTTGATTCATAAATTTGAGTTTCGAATAATTGTGTATCATTCTTAATTATTTCTTTAGAGTAAAGAAAATTTAGTAATAAACAATTAGTTTTTATTAAGAAAATTTTAATTCCATCCTAATCTTTAAAAATTTTTCATAAACTAGGAGATGCGAACAAAATGAGACATTCTAAATAAATAAATAAATATAATATTAAATTTAAAAAAAATAAGGTGTGAGGATTAACAACTGATTTGCATTAATGATTTCAAATTTTCATTGAAATAAATATATTACCTTTCAATTTTTATGTATTTAATTTCATTTTTTTATAAATTCTAACACATTATCTGAATTCTTCTTTATTAAATCATTAACAAAAAATAAAAATTTTTTTTTTTTTAATCGACTGAAAGAATGAATGTTTCGTTAAGAAATTAATTGTATCTCGTATGTATGCAGTCACCCCGTCCTGCAAATTTTGTACTCATTATACATTTACAACTGGTATTAAATTTTTTTAATTCCAATTACATTAGAAATTTAATTAGTATTAAAGTGTTGAATTTAGAGAAGAAAAGCATTTTTAATTATACTGTCAATATTAAACAAATTGCATAATAAAATAACATTAAAAGTAAATGTTTGGTAAATATTAGAAAAATAATAAAAACATTATTTCACAGAAAAAAATCACAATAGTATTTTATACTTGTTTTTTACCAAAATATCTTATCTGCAATATTTTACTTTAACAAATCATTGAAGTTAATACTATTTTCCTTAATCTTAATGACCAAGAAATTCATTAATGAAATCAATTAATATCATCTGTCATTAGTTTACAGTATATACATATATGTACAATAAATCAATTGTTAATGTTATTTCAGTAAGGTTTATAATAATAAATATGTTTTATTAATATGATGATTTCTACATTTTAATGAATTTGTCAATATCACAGATTCATAACAGCTAATTTTTAAAAAATTTCTGTAAAATAAAATTATTCACAATGCAGTAAATACAAATTACAAAATAAAACCAGTTGTATTAATAATACTAGGCACTTGAAATTAATTTTTCAATATTATTTGTTGTTCATAGTTTATATATAAATTTGCATTGAACATAAATTTATATATTGAATGAAATTACATTACAAGTACCCAAAATTTTTTCAAATACATTACTGTAAAAATGATTTTAAAAATCAGAAGAAAATTGTTTTCAATATTTGGTTATTATTAAGGATATTATAAGCAATTTTTAATTCAGGTATTGCTGTTGAAATAAGGTAAAATATCTTCAAGTAAATAAGAAAGACTTAGAAAATCTTGCAAAACACTTATGTTATCATTGAGAAATAGAATATATCTAAATCTACATAATTAGATTATGTTAATTGTAATTATTAATTATGCCACAATTTTGCAAATACAGTTTGATAGCAATTTTTGGATGCCAAACTAAAACATCAACAAGGAATATTAATAATTATTCCAAACAAAGTTTTTTTCTGTTCTAAAATTATAACTAGAATATCTTTTAATCTAAAGAATATATATATATATATCCTTTAAATTAAAAGATATTCTATATTATTTTAGAATTGGAAAATAATTTTGTTTCAATTTATTTTTTAAAATGCTAGATACTATTTTTTAAATTTAAAATATATCTGATTAGCTGCATAGGAAACTAATTAACTATAAAATCAATAATAAGCAAATCATATTCTACAAACTAATAGATATTACCTGCTATAGTCTGTCTGCAGAAAATAAATGTTATTTTATTTTAGGAAATTTTTTTTTTTTTAGAAAAAAATGTTGGTTAAAAGTGTAAATAAATCAATATCTCAATCACCAAACATCTGATAATAGTTTTAATTATAGCTTGGTAAATTGGAAAAGAAAACTAATTCGAATAATTTATAAATAAAAAGAATTTATAATGTAAAAAATAAATGCTTAAGTCTATACAAATAAATATTTGAAACTCAAGATATTAAAAAGAACCCAATCATATGAGCTTCAATTATTATAACAATAAGAATCAACAATAAAAAAAAAAGGTCTTTATTTCATTACAAACTATTATTAATTAACAATGAAATTATGGGTATTGTTTTGGGTAAGGGTTTTTGTGTCTTAGTCCACTTTTAATATTTCTCATTGGTTTATTATTTTTTTTTTTAAATTTCTTTCATCAGCTACAATTGGTTTATTTAAATTTCTTCCAACGTGCTTATTTTTATTAAATTTTTTTACATGCTTTTTTATTAAATTTATTTCACAAGCTTTTTTTATAAATCATTAGGAATTCTATATTTTAGTTTTTAACATTTTTTTCACATACTTTTGATCAAATAATTTTGAAATCTAGCTTTTTTATTTTTTTAAATCTGGTTTCTTTTTTTTTCGTTTTAAACGATTTTATTGCCTAAATATGATTTATTGATCCTTTTTGTTGTGGTTTATTTAAAATTGTTGTTATAGATTTTGTTCTTACATAAAAATTTAAATTTGATGAGTAACTTGCATATCTGTCAAGCTGATCAAATTTTTCTTTTTTTGGGTATGAACCAGATAGAAAAATAACGATCTCAAAGGGAAAAATTGGACTTTTAAGAATTATAATTTTTAAGTTTTTAGAAATACACTAACAAATCTCTCATATATTTTACAAACATACATTTTTTTGATGTCATAAATTTAATACTAATACCTAATCAATATACATTTTACCATAAATGCATAACATGAACAAATAAACTCAGCATTTTGTGTTTGTACCATGTAGAGAACGAAAATGCCGTTTCATTGTATCTTTTGAAGAAAATGTTGATTTACAAGTTTCACATTTAAATGGATTATCTTCAGTATGAGTCAATTGATGTTCATAAAGTGCACTGTGAGCAATAAATGCTCGATTACATATGTCACATTTGAAAGGTAGTGTCATATGACGTATGTAATGCTGCTTTAAAGTCCTCTTCATTTTGAAAGTCTTTTGGCATATATCACATGAATGTGGCCTTAATTCAGAATGTGATATTTTATGAAGAGTGACATCATACTTGCGAGAAAAGCGTTTATCGCATATTGGACAAGGAAATGGTTTTATGTTACTGTGAGTCATACAATGGTCTTGCAAAGCATTTCGTCTTTTAAATGCTCTATCACAGATATCACATACAAAAGGACGTACATCCATGTGTGTGGATAAATGTCGTTGAAGGCTACTTTTGGTAGTAAACCTTTTCTGACATAGCTCACATTGGTGATTCCTTTGACCTGTGTGAACAACATTGTGTTCACGCAAATGGGCTTTTTCAGAAAATCCTTTATAACAAATGTCACATGTATATGGCTTCTCTCCAGTATGAGTAAGATGATGTTTACGCCGGGAGCTTCTGTCAGCAAACGGCTTACCACATACCTGACATGGATATGGTTTTTCACCTGTATGTGTATAAAAATGTTGAGCCAAATCGGATTTTCCTCTAAAACTACGACTGCATACTGTGCATGTGTATGGTTTGATTCCTTGGTGAATCAATATATGTTTGTCTAATGATTCCTTCCAGTTGAAACTTTTACCGCAATAGGGGCAGCTGATAGGATGGGAGTGATATACTTTGTGGCGAGTGAGTGTCCAACGATTGAGAAAGGCCTTTTCACAAAGATCGCATTTATGAATTAGTTGAAGCTTGCTAACAGGAACGGGCGGTTTTGCATTAGTAGGTATAATTAAATTTTTTTCCCCTGCATCATTTGTTTCCAGCATTATCTAGCTATTAATTGAAATTTAAACCAAGCCCTTTTGTTACGATTAAAATTTTGTAACAAATGTGGGCAGATGCATTATATTTTGACTTAACGAGAAGTAAACATTAAGTATATTTTGATTGACAACCGAGTTGAATTGCTTGGAGGAATTCTGGGAAATTTAGTTGAAGAGTCTCATCTTAAAATGACAGAAATGGACTTGGAGGGAGAAAAAAAAAAAAAAAAAAAAAACTTTATAAAAATTGGTGAATGAAAATATTTAATAAATGAAAACTAATTTAGTTTCAACATTATTTTTTTTTTGTAAAAGATTTCTGGAAAGATTAAAATGTTTTTGAAAAATCGAATGAGACTCTTTTCTTTTTTTTGATTGGAAAGCATTTTAACCATATTAGTAAATTTAATTCTTTGACAACATTTTACATTCTTTAATCATTTTCTAGAGAGTGATTTTATTTTAATAATTTCTAAAAGTGACTTTTATTTTTTCATTTATAATGTATCGGATTAAATAATGATAAGTTTGAATACTTTGTTTTATTGTTAAACTAGTCTTGATTTATGATTTCTTTTTTATCGTAATTTTTTTCTAAATTATACAAAAATGAATTTTAATAAACATTCATTTAAATATATATAGTCAGGTAGCATAAAAATAATTTGTCCTGTAATAGAATGTATCATACAAAATCACTAGAGGAATGATGGTAGTAAGTTTATGACATTTAAATTACCATTATATATTTATTTTAATTTCTTTTTTTTGCAGTTTATTTAAATTGTATTTTAAATCGTCAGTTTTTTAATGTTTTGATTAAATTCCTTCTTCTTAATCGATTATTTCATAATGAATATAAGAATGTTGTTAGGTACTGCTGCCATCTACTGAGAGAATATATAACGAAACTTTGATTTTTCTGTTGGTAATGAAGAATTAAGGCAGTTCTTAAACATTTTAATTTATTTTATTTGTTAAATTAGGTATTTGATAGCTTTGATGTTTAATTTGTTTATTTTCTGTTACCAGTATATAAATGCTATTCTTTTTTAAATTTAAATAATAAAAAAGTATTCTACTTATATACTACGAAAAGTGGAAAGTCTCACCAAGACTGGTGGCGAAACAGGAACAGTTCCATCTGAGGATTCTATGTGGGATTGTCAGTATTTCAGTTTAGTTGAGGAGAAAATCTGGTAAACTTCTCGCAGGCAGTTTGATTGTCAATGCGAGACACTATCGGTATCGTTACCGAGCTCCCTCATGATAAAACAGTGACAGCAATGAATGCCACCAGTTGATTCGAGTATAAGCCTTTCTGCATACATGTCGAGTAGGCGATGGCCAACAGTCAGGCAATACTATCGGCAATGTAAATTCCATCAGTAGATGATGTTCTTTTATTCTATTTTTTATTTAAAACAAAAGTATATTGCAAGTATAATCATCTATTACTCAAGGTTAAAAACTTTTAAGTAGAATACATAAATAATTTAAAATTTTAATTGAATATAATAAATTTCTGTAACGTAACTGAAAGTTCTATTTCAGATTTGTTGATAAAATATTCTACAATTTAGAGCATATCTAAAAAAATATCACAGTGATAATTGTTGTTTAAATATTTGCATTATTATGAATTGCTTAAAATGCATAAAAAACCTTGTAAGTAATACTAAAGATCTTTATCTACATGGAAAACATGCACCATGCATGGTTAAGAACTGTAATTTTTTGCGGATGAATTTGATGAATAGTGTATAAGACTGCATTAAAAATTTAAACACCAATAAACAATATTTACAGGAGGTGTCTTTCTAGATGTCAAAAAAGCTTTCGATCGACTGTGGCACGATGGACTGATCTACAAAATGATCAAACTTCAATTTCCAACTTGGATCACACTTATCATTACAAATTATCTTAAAAATAGAACTTTTCAAGTTCGACTTCATAATGAATTCTCCACAATCGGTCGTATCTGTGCTGGTACACCTCAAGGAAGCGTGCTAAGTCCTATTCTCTACAATATCTTTACCTATGATTTTCCTCAGTGCACTAACATTTCCACTTGCCTATTTGCTGACGATTCTGCTGCTCTTGCCCAAGGTGCTTCTATTCTTTATGTCATCAATACTCTTCAAAATTTTCTGAATATCCTAGAGGATTGGCTAACTAAATGGCGCATCGCAATTAATGTCTCTAAATCTCAAGCCATCATTTTCCGAAAAGGACACGCCAGACAACCATATATTAATCTCTCCCTTTTTGATCAACAAATTGAATGGGCAACTAATATTAAATATCTCTGCTTAATTATAGACAATAAACTTACGTTTCGAGCTCATATTCAAAAAATCAAGGAAAAATGTTGGAAAAATTTTATCTCACTCTACCACTCATTAATAAATTTTCTAAATGACTTTGTCAAACAAACTTCTTCACTACAAATAAGTTTTTAGGCCTATCCTTACCTATGCTGCCCCAATCTGGGGTCTAGCTGCACAATCTAACAAGAAATCTGTACAAATTATTCAAAACAAACTTCTTCGTATTATCACTGGTGCACCCTGGTTTGTCCGCAACTCTACAATTCATCATGATTTAAAAATTGATTCTATTGACAACTATATTACTAAACTTTCTAGAAATCTCTTCAATACCATTGCTACTCACAAAAACCCTCTCATCAAGGCACAAACTATTTTTACGCAACTGAATGGAAAATACAAGTATCATTTCTCTACTTCTAAATGGAATCGAAGCCTCAAACCACCATAATTTCCTGCTCACTTATCGCTTTTTAGATATTTTACTTCAACGTATATTTACTGATCATAAATTTCTTGTTACGTTTCCATCACCGATGATTTACATTTTTCTTACTTTCTTCTTTTTTTTTCTCTCAAATAATACGATTACTATTATTTATTTATCATGACTTTTCTTTCCTACCGCCTTCACATACCATTGAGTAGATGAACGCTTCGCGTTCAGGCACTTGACGTCTTTATTCAACGATGATAAACAATATTAAAATATTTATTTATTTTGTTAACTGATAGTTTTGAGTTTTTTTTTTTTTTTTTTTTCATTTTTAGTGAAAAATTAATAAGTATCTACCGGGTGATTGCCTTAAATAAAAAAAATGTTTTGTAGTTAATGGAAAAAAACATACACTGACGAAGAATATCAGACGGAGAAAGAAATGACCAGAAAAATTTTTTTGGAAAATTTATGAAACATTAATGGTATAAATGCGAGTGGTATCATTTCTATCAGTAAGAATTAAATACTAACAAATTAAAGTTGATATAGATCTTCTAAAGTTAATTATAATTTCAGCTTATCCCAAAATAACGCTTGAATACGGGCTAAACACAGAAATGTTAAAGGAGTTGACTTATTAAAGTGGTTTTTGAATTCCATACTAAAAGTAAGTTTACATGATATCATTGGAATTTTCGTTTGTGTATTAATATAAGCGAATGGTTTAGATAAAGATAACATAAGCAAAACGTTTAAAACAGCTACTACTCTCACAAGAGTAAGGATGAAGCACCACAAAAATGTGAAAATTTCTGCCGAGGGCGTCAAAAATACTAAAAATGGGGCAACTGCCCTGATGTCGAGCTTACTCCTCGTCATGTCTTTGATTGCCCAGCTATTGCAGTTCCCATGCATTGTCTGGGCCATCCCCAGGGACGGATTTAGATGAAAAGAGGCCCTAGGCTATTCCACTTATGAGGCTCTTTCACCTCCCATTTTATAAGTTTGCAAATTACTTATGTTTGTTTATTAGTCATATGTGTAGAATTTCTCCTTATTTTCGATTCAGTGTTTACTGTTTTTAGAATAGTGTAATTCTAATTTTGCTAACAATTTGAATGTAGGTCCCTCTTGATCTTGAGGCCTAGGCTGAAGCCTAGTTAGCCTATAGGAAAATCTGGCCATCCCTCTGAAGAAGGTTTATACTCCGAGCTGGCGAACAGCATAGCTAATAGAGAGTTTTTGCATACCGTACTTTAGAAATACGGTATTTTTTTCTCCTAGCGCGCATGCTCATAGGAAACATTATTACAGATACGCATGCGCAATTTCCTATGAGGATGCGCGGTAGGGAGAAAAAAATACCGTATTTCTTCAGTGACGTATTTCTAAAGTTTTTGCATATATATATATATATACAGTCTGAGTAAAAACTTTAAGGCCAGTAGACATTTTTGAGAAAATGGAAACATTTAAACTGAGGAATTAAAATACCATTTGATTGATAATTATTGAGCTTAAATAAAAGTAAAAAAGTAGAAAAATTAATTTGCAAATATTTTATTATTAGAAAATATTACAGAACACACAGATGAATATTTGAGCCTGAGTAAAAACTTTAAGGCCAACATAAAAATAACATATAAAAAAAATAAAATACAAATTCTTCGAAGGTTGTGTATTAGCCATTACTTCGAATTACTTCAAATATTCTTGTTTTCATGGATGAAACGAGTTTTTGACAAAGGGTGGGGTCGGTTTTATACCATTCATCTGCGATAGTAGATTTCAGCTCTTTGTTGTTGATGTAAAATGTCTCCCATTTGCATAAACTCTTCTTGCTAAGTTAGCCCAAAGGTTCTCGATTGGGTTGAGGTCAGGTGATCTAGCCGGCCATTTCACAGTTTCAACATTGTTGACTTGGAACCAATTTTTCGTGCTGTTACTCGAATGGATCGGTGCATTGTCTTGCTGATATTTCCAATTTTCTCCAGCAAGACATTCAGCATTTGGCAAAAGATGATTTCTTAGGACATTTTGGTATCCTTGTGAATTCATTCTACCTGAAAGGAATGCAATTGAGCCCACACCATTGTAAGAAAAACAGCTCCAAGTCATGACAGACCCTCCACCTAATTGGCGATTGGAGAATATTCCTTTTTCATTTCTTATATCATGCCAGTAGAAATTCCAGCCATCTGGTCCCTCAAATTCCATTTTTTTTTCGTCAGAAAAATAATTTCTATCCATTGGTTGTCCCAGGTCATGACTTTCTGGCCAAAGTTCAAACGCTCTATTTTGTGTCTCTGCAGTAACTGAGGCTTAGTCAATTTTGCTGTATAAGTGTACCTTCCAGACCTTCTAATTGTGTTATAAATCGTTTTTTGACAAACTTTTAAACCTGTCGTCGGAATCAGTTTCCTGGTTGAGTACTTTCCAGTAGATGCAAGTTGGCAAACTCTTCTTTCATCACGCGAGGACAAAGCTTTAGGTCTTCCCCAGTATTCTTTTACCATAATTGTCTTTCAATTTTAAAAAATTGTTCACTGCAGTCTTTGATCTTCCTATCTTTAGCACGACTACTCATTCCTGTTGAAGACAAAGCTTCGATTTGTCCTCTTCCACGATCAGTTAACTTCTTACCCTTCGCCATCTTCACAAAGATCACCAATACTTCGAAGAAACGTATGACAAATATGAAAATTGCAGCGTTATCACAAGCTAGTAGTTGCAATGGTAATTACACGATTATATTATATTTATTTTAAAAATGACTGGTGGCCTTAAAGTTTTTACTCAGGCAGAAATACTAACTTTGTAAATAACCCCATGTTTCTCATAATTATGTTTATAGCATTTATTTCTTATCAATGAACTTTAATAATTAATATTATTTGAATCTCTTTTATTTCATTTTACATTTTCTCAAAAATTTTACTGGCCTTAAAGTTTTTACTCAGGCCGTATATATATATATATATATATATAAACATTTATAATTAAAAATGTTTTTTTTTTTTTTTTTTTAAATGATTTTAATGAGGAATATTCATTTAAATAATCGAAAAGATGTAAATTAATGTCAGGGGATATTTCAGAAATATTCAACAATTAAAAAAATCACCAATTTTCTCTGTTGTCCCTTATTAACCATGTTAGGTGTGATATTATATAATACAGTGACTGGATTTTCTATGGTAGTTAAAATTTTTCATTTGATATTTATTCTAATTTACTACTTTCATTTGTAAGTTAACAGATTTTCCTCGGCAACAGATTTTTCAATATTTTCTTTTTAAGCCATGCTCTAATGTAAAGTAGAAAATGTGTGAAAAACATAAAGGAGGACATACATTTTCATTTCATCTGTAAGACATGCTTACAATGCAATGCTTATTATGCAAGACATGTATGTTTTCCATTGCTGTGGATTGAATCTAATCTATTGCGGTTGAAATAAACAGTTACTGAACAATTAAAGTGGAAAAGGTGTGCAATTTTGAAATTTTGTGCGTTTTTGATGAGATTTTCTCCAAAAATTAATACTAATATTACAATTAAAAATCTGACAAAAAGTTTATATGCAATGTACTAACATAAATTATCACGCTCTTGGTTACGTAATTCGTTACATTACTTTTATATAACAAGAGGTTTTGCTATATACTTAAATCATTAAATTGAAAAAAAAATTACAAAGACCCTATTTGTATTAATGTAATATGCTTACAATAAAAAGTAAGGTTTCTAAACTGATGACACTGCATTCAGTATAAAAATTATTATACTAACATTCATACATTTTTTTGTTAATAAAATAAATAAAAATAAATCCAAAAAATTAAAGAAAACCAACAACTAGTATTTATCACAAGTAAACAATTTAATTACAATTGTCCCAGAGTCAATATACATATATTTTTTTGTGCAGTATGTCAAGTTTCATATGTACAACAAAAAGCAGAAATAGTCGAAAATTTTATAATGAGTATGTTCATTGTATTGCACTGACAAAATGCCTTCTGTTGTAAACTTCTTGCTTTTGAAGTCATCCAGAAAAATGAGGTGTATGTTCTGGAATCTTAACCCTTCTCTTTTTAAGAAGGGTGCCGAATCATAGTTACAAATGAATAGTTGGCAACACGGCATTTATTTTCCCCTGGTGAAGTATCTAATAGTCTCAAAAAGTAATTTTGTGTTTGGCGACGATAGGTTCTGTGTATGAAAAGAATTCTGTTGTTCATCTCTGTGGTTTGATCTCATCTTGCTGCCGTCAAGCACTCTTTTGTCTTCTACTTTTATTTGACTTTTGGGACGTCTGTACAGTTGGCAGTTATAAATTATCCTAAAGGGAGGAAAAAATAAATATTTAATTTTAATATTTTGAATTTAAATATTTGCAAAACATGTTTTTTTTTATATTTTTTATATTTAATAAATTAAAATTTCGATTGAATTAGTTTATTTAAAATCTTTTTTTTTTTTCGTTGATTTACTTTTCCTATTTGTGAGCTTATACAGCTTTAAAATCGTTATTACAATTATAATAACTGAAATTATAGCTTTAAAATTTAACTTATTAATGAAATGAAATAAAGTGTTGTACATTCAATGAAATTAGAAAAATCACAATATTTTCGTATTTAACGTTGCCTTATAGATGTAAATATTATTAAATGCAAATTCTGTTTCATTCAAAAAAAAATTATAATAACTTTATACAAATTTTTAAAGCTCCTTTCAACTCAAATATATTTTATAAAACGTCAAAACTCTTTCAGTGAATTTTCACAGAACAGCATATATTTACATAACTAGCTTTTACATTGGTACTAAAATTTAGAAATCGAAATATTTTATAGAATTTTAATAAAATAAACCTGATTAACTTACTTTTTGGCCTGGCGTTGTTCTCAACTTAATATCCACTCGATCCTCCTCCTTTTCCTCCCTCCATATCCTCCACTTTTACCACCAGAAAGATTTTCCACCTCCGTAACCTCCTCCTCCAGAAGAACCTCCATATCCTCCTCCTCCTCCAGAAGAACCTCCGTATCCTCCTCCTCCTCCAGAAGAACCTCCGTATCCTCCTCCTCCTCCAGAAGAACCCCCGTATCCTCCTCCACCGCCAGAGGAGCCTCCATATCCTCCTCCACCTCCAGAGGAGCCTCCGTATCCTCCACCTCCACCAGATGATCCTCCGTAGCCTCCACCTCCAGAGGAACCCCATATCCTCCACTAGATCCACCGCCAGATTTTCCACCACCTGATCCTAAAGATACTGTGTTCAGTTTGATTCCAACAAGAGTAATTCCTTGTACACCACCCCCACCGGAACTTCCACCATATCCTCCTCCACCACCTGAGCTTCCACCATATCCTCCGCCCCCAGAACTACCTCCGTACCCACCACCTCCTGAAGATTTTCCTCCTGCACCACCGCCATATCCTCCACCACCTCCAGAACTACCGCCATATCCCCACCACCTCCGGAGCTACCGCCATATCCCCACCACCTCCGGAGCTGCCGCCATATCCTCCTCCACCACCTCCAGATTTTCCTCCGTAACCTCCGCCTCCTGAGCTACCGCCATATCCTCCACCACCTCCTGAACTACCGCCATATCCTCCACCACCACCTCCAGATTTTTTCCTCCGTAACCTCCACCTCCTGAGCTACCACCACCACCTAGCTGCCGCCATCCTCCACCACCTCCGGAGCTGCCGCCATATCCTCCACCACCTCCGGAGCTGCCGCCATATCCTCCTCCACCACCTCCAGATTTTCCTCCTGAGCTACTGCCATATCCTCCACCACCTCCTGAGCTACCGCCATATCCCCACCACCTCCGGAGCTGCCGCCATATCCTCCACCACCTCCGGAGCTGCCTCCATATCCTCCTCCACCACCTCCAGACTTTCCTCCTGAGCTACCGCCATATCCTCCACCACCACCGGAGCTGCCACCATATCCTCCACCACCACCTCCAGATTTTCCTCCGTAACCTCCACCTCCCGAGCTACCTCCATATCCGCCGCCACCTCCCGAGCTACCTCCATATCCACCTCCACCTCCCGAGCTGCCTCCATACCCACCGCCACCTCCTGAGCTGCCTCCATATCCACCTCCACCTCCAGACTTTCCACCGCCATATCCGCCTCCTGAACCTCCTTTAGCTTTTCCACCTCCGGCGCCACCGCCATAGCCGCCGCCTTGTCCTCCACCATATCCACCTCCTTGTCCTCCGCCATATCCACCGCCTTGTCCTCCACCGTATCCTCCACCACCACCACCTCCCTGATTTGCCACCTCCGTATCCTCCACCTCCGGAGCTTCCACCATAGCCTCCTCCGCCGGAGCTTCCACCATATCCTCCACCTCCAGAGCTTCCACCATATCCGCCTCCTCCGGAGCTTCCACCATATCCTCCACCTCCAGAGCTTCCACCATATCCTCCACCAGAACCTCCCTTTGCAGCTTTTCCACCTCCTCCTGAACTACCTCCGTATCCGCCTCCTGAACTTCCACCATATCCTCCGCCACCGGAGCTACCGCCGTATCCTCCTCCTCCACCTCCGGAGCTTCCTCCATATCCTCCTCCACCACCGGAACTACCTCCGTATCCTCCTCCACCTCCAGAGCTACCTCCGTATCCACCACTAGATCCTCCCTTGCCCCCATCAGCTAAGGCAAATGTAACTGGTACAGCCAAGAGGACAGCATGTTTTCCTCCTGCACCTCCTCCGCCTCCTGAGCTTCCACCTCCATATCCACTAGCTCCACCAGAAGATCCTCCACCATAACCACCTGAAGAAGCACCTCCACCGTATCCGCCAGATGATGCACCTCCTCCGTATCCTCCAGATGAAGCGCCTCCTCCATATCCTCCAGAGGATGCACCACCTCCATGTCCTCCAGATGATGCACCACCTCCATATCCTCCAGATGATGCACCACCTCCGTATCCGCCAGCAGCTTCTCCACCATATCCAGCATCACCTCCACCTCCGTATCCACCACCACCGGCATCACCTCCTCCGTATCCACCAGTATCACCTCCTCCGTATCCTCCGGCAGCTACTACAGTACCTCCGCCATAGTTGGTTGCGTCTGCAATCAAGTCGGATATAATTTTAACTGCCTCGGCTTCCTCTTTGATAATTTCGGCTTCTTTAGCCTTGGGTTTCTTGGCCAGAATTTCTCCAGTCAGCAACGCTACGGTTATGAACCACACGAAAATCTGTTGACAGAATAGAAAAAGTTTTAAAAATTACGATATAATAATAATACAACATTATTTTAAAGAAAAAGAGCAGCAATTATATATTGTGGTTCTTTTATTACAAAATGCTAAAGTAATGTTCTTTTTAAATGCTTTAAAAATACATTTACATAAATGATGGTATATGTTTGTCACAACTTTTAACTTAAAATTTACAACGATTGCATGAAATAAAATTAATAGAAAAGTATAGTCAAACATTGTCAGAAGTTTGAGTTGGTTTAAATGCTTAATATAATATTGTACACAATAAGATCTATCAGTATATTTATGTGATGAACTTTTTAATCAATCATTTTAATCCCAATAACATTTCCCAAACTTAAAATAGTTTCCTCAAGGACAGTCCTCCTACTGCCTCATCGTTTGCTTATGTGTCGTGATTTTATAATAGCAGCACAAAAATGAAACTTCAAGTCATATCATAGTTAGAATAATTAAGCTTTGAATATTATTATCAGCAATATTTATTCATTTTCAATTCATCTATATTTTATTTATAAATATAGCCAGAGCGCTAGCTACTCGGTCATCAGACCCCAAAATATATTATTAGAATATATGTTATTGAATATTGTGGATATATTATAAAATACATTATTGCATATTGTCGATAAACCTAATGCAGAACTTGTATAAGCAATTATTCGAAATCAAATCATGGATATAAAATAAATATCTTTTATACTGAATGCTCTTTTTCTCAAATTGTATATCTGGAAACTCTAATGTCTTTTTTTAAGCATAATACAGACTCTTTATGAAACTCTTTAACATTAAAACTTATTTTAAAACTGGGAAATTCGTTTTTTATTCATCAAAACTGTCTGTTTATTCCTTGTCAACACAATATTTAAAAATGCAGTTATTTATGAAATGATATGCATTATTCACTATGCACTAAGTAAAAATTAATATAGTTACAACAGACTATTGTAAGAGGATTAACTTCAGCCAGACTTGAAGAATAATCTGAAATTCTACCAAGATTCGAATGTTCTATGTATTTTTACTTAATTATCATAAATTTAGATGATTAATTTGCGTCACTTAAAATTTCAATATTGTAGCTAAACCTAATGTAGAACTTGTATACGCAATTATTCGAAATCAAATCATGATATAAAATAAATGCTTATTATATCAAATGCTCTTTTTCACAAACTGTACTCACTATATCTGGAAATTCTAATGTTTCTATATACAGATTCTGCATTCAACCCTTTAATAAGCTGATATATTTTAAAACTGAGAAATTCTTTTTTTATTCGTATTCGTCAAAACTTTGTGTTTATTCCTTGTCAACTCTAATAATGATCTCTGTGATGATGGTATAAGGTCCATTTTTATCGATGTCCTATTTTTACAGTACTTATCAACATCATCAATTCTAGTTTCACTTTCATTCTTTATGTTGCCGACCACCACTGCTGCATTTACCGCCATTGTTCGAATCAACAGAGCGAGAAGATTATTAACAGCCTTTCCTCTATATGATGTCAACTTTTTTTTTTTCTCTTCTTTTTAACACAAAGGGTCTAATAATGCAAAAGTCTTTTTTTATCACAAATGCGATAGGCTCATTATGTACTACTTTTCGATTCAGAATCGTTGAATGAGGGATTGAGTTCAAAAGGGACTTTTCGAATCTTGACGAACAATGAGAGATGGATTGTGTAAAAATAAAGAAGTAATCGTCTGTATATGAGAGGCATAAGTCTTTAAGAATAAAGCGTTAAGGAAGTCCTAGGTAAAAAAAAAAAAAAAAAAGAATTCCAGCGTTAAATTTGGCTGATTGAAATTAACTTACTAGGGCTATTAACAATGGGGTTATTAAAATTTACTTAGTATTCATTTTACTTATTACTGATTGCCTGCTTTATTCGGCAAAGCTTTCGATACATTTTAAAGAATTTGAAGAAAATATCAAAGGAATTATATATATATATATATATAAATAATTCATTTATATAATTAAATAATTATTATTAAGTTTAAAATATATTAAACTTATAATTACATTAACATTTTAAACAATTAAAAAATTTGTTAATTATAAATTTTAGCCCGAATAAATGACTAAATTTTAAAAATAAGAGTTACAACTAGTCGAGGAGATATTTAAGAATGTTCTAGGATATAGAATTTATTAAACATTGATTCCCAATTATTTAACTATTAAAAATTTGTTACTTATAAGTTTTAACCAGGAATAAAATGACTAGAACCTTAATAAATACTAGTTGAGAACCAAGAATTTTCTAAGAAAATGTTAAACTTTTATTTACAAATTTATTAATTAATTATAACTTTTAAGGAATTTCAAGTGATTGGTCAATACAAATTGACGAAAAAACATCTTTCTTTTTTTTAGAGTTCCGTGATTTCCAATTACTTTAGTATAAATTTTTTCAATATTTATGAAAGTAAGACCAAAAAGCAATAGGTTTTGAAATTTTAATAGATGAAATTAAATATAGTTTAAGCGACCTTGTAAAAGGAACTAATTAACAATTAAAACTATAAGTTTTAACCCAAGTAAATGACTCATTTTAAAAAAAAAAAAAAACTTTAAGAACTAGCTGGGGACATTTTAAGAATGTTCTAGGAAATAGAGGATGCTAAACATTTATTTACAAATTTATTAATTTTTAACTTTTAATGAATTAGAAGTGATTGGTCAATACAAATTGTGAGCCGAAGTCATGAAAAAAATTTTTGAGGGCTCTGTCAGTACCATTATTTAAGGATAATTTTTCTACAATATTTATAAAAGTAAGACGAAAAAATAATAAATTTTGAAAATTTTAGTGAAAGCAAATGATAACAATGAAATAAAGAAGTAAAATTATCTTAATGATTATTTTATGTTAACTTAAAAAATGAAAGTAAAAGTTTCAAAGCATCATTTTTTTACGTTTAGAATTAAATTTATACTAATTTATGTTGAATATATCGAAACACATTAAACATGGAAAAAAATTATATATAATTTTGCACCGAAAAAATACATGAATTTGTAAAATAATTTTAAAAGTGATAAAAAGTGAACGTTCTAAAACGTTAGGTGATAATAATTTATTTTTTAAAATACATATTCCTTATTAAAAATAATCTAATTTTCACCAGAAAAAAGGGCCTTGTATAATTTAATCATTCTTATTGATTCATCAAATAAAACAAATAACTAACTAAATTAATAAATGATTAAATTATTTTTAAGAAATATTCTTATAAACATAAAATAAATACTATACTAAATATTTACAAAACTAAAAAAATATTTTGCTGTTTGAAAGGATCAACTAAATGACAAAGATTTCAAAGTTAATTTAACATTTAATAATTATGCATTATATTGTATTAATGGAAGTAAAAATACAAGGAGAATATTATGAAATTATACATTTTAAACAAAAAATATTTCTTTAACAACTTTGCATTATTATATATAAAAATAAAATAAAAACAAGGATACTTCGATCTGCATTTACAAAAATCTACTATTGAATCAATAATGTATATTATTTACACATTACTTTAAATTTTTAATATAATATGCAACATTTAATTTATTTGAACAAAAATGCAACTTACATTTGGACTTATAAGAATTATTAGAATTATTTAGATTATATTTTTTTCCAGAGCTAACGATTTTTTTTTCCATTTACTAAATTAATTTTGATTCAAATTTTATTTTCTTTTATTTATTATAGAAGCATTATTAATATTCTTTAAAATTATTTAAAATTTCCTATAAGTCGAAGTTATTAAATTCTAGAAAAAAAATGTAAAACGATTTTTTTGTTAAAAAGAAAAACTTTAAAACGATTTTTTATTAAAAAAAAAAAAAGAACTACTTTCTTAAAAAGAACTTTTAAGCTAAAACATTCTTTTCTTATGAATAATCAATATTCATCTACTGATATTACTAGAAGAATTTCGAATTAATAATTTAAGTTATTTAAAAGAATAATTTTTCTTTAAAATATCATGAAAGCGAACACCATTCTTATTCCGAAAGAACCTTAGAAATCGGCGCGATAATATAAAGTGTTGCCATTTTAAAAGGTGATATTACTAGAAGAATTAATAACTTAAGTTATTTAAAAGAATATTTTTCTTTAGAATTTCATAAAAGCGAACACCGTTCTTATTCCGAAAGAACTTTTAGAATTCAGCGGATAATCTTAAGTGTTGCCATATCTTAAAAGGTAAAATTCAAATCGAAGTATCCTTAGTTGATGGGGCACAAGAAAAGCGAATATCCAAGAGAAGAAACATCCAAAGAGTTCACCTACCTTCCGCGATGCCATGTTCGCAGAAGTGATAGATACTACAGAAGATGTTTGAATGTCCACTGATGCTGTTGTTCCCCCTTATATACGGCAGGACGAACCAGAACAAAAGCATGAAAATCAAGTTGGATACTGCAATCCCCCCAACTTTTTTTTTTTATTTATTTTATTATTACATTTTTTTTTTTTTTTTTAAAGTAGCACCCTCAATCTCCGCCTCCGTCAAAATTTTCGAATCATCCCAACAGCCAATCGCCTTTCTAGTTTCAGGTTTTCGTCTAACTAGGTTAGCAGGACCATAGTAAAAGCACGCACACAGCTCTTCGTTTGTTTGATGATATTTTAGTTTCCGTTATTATTTTTATTATTTTTTTTTTTTCCTTTCTCCTTTCTTTCCCCCGCGGGAGTTTAATCTTTCACCTGTAGAGATGTTGGTGACGTAAAAAACCAGGTTTTAAATCACCGCTTTCCTTTTCAAATGATCCCTGTTCTTTCCTAGTGTTCGAACCTGTTTCGGCGAGTGTCCATTCTTAGTAATCTAAATCCGTTCTTTTTTCTTCTATTTAGTTTCGATAATAGAAGAATAGCCCACTTTAACCTCAAAGGTAGTGAAACCCAGTTGTAAATTAGAAAAAAAGAATTTAATACTATTGATTGTATTTTTATTTCCTGGTTGTCTGCCATTTTTTTTATTTTTCAGTACTGAAATTAAATAATTCTTATGACCAAACGATTATCTTTGGAGCGTTCAACTCCGAATGTAATTTTCCATTCTTGCTTCAGGGTCAGTTCGAAGAACAAATTAGTATAATGAGCTAAACCTTAAAAAAATCTTGTAGACATTTATGTAATTGTTCAAGCTTTATCCTCTAATGACTTTTAAGGCCTAACTAGTTTTTATAATGGTAAACAATTTTATGTAATTTAACTAACGTTTAGTTTCCTTTGATTTAAATATAGGTTTTATTTACTAGGATATGTGTTATTTTTTTTATTTTGAAATTTTTTAAAAATAAAGTTCAAAAATCTCTTATCATGATCTTAGTTCCAAAATTGGCTTAACATCATTGTACTCAATTATTAAAAAAAAAAATTTAATGAATTAATAATTGTTGAGCAATATTTCTACTTTGGAAAAACTTCTGAGATTCAATCGAAACAAAAAGCATAGTTATTTATGCACATTGGGTATAGGATTATATACAAGGATTTTTCATTTAAGATGAATATTATACGAATATATTTTTATGCTTATTTTGGCTTTATACAATATGTGATTCACAAATTTATGAAAAACTCATAATTTTTAAACTTTTCTTTTGATTTCATATTATTGGACTACTGAATTTTAAAAGCTGTAAGAAATTAAAAGTTGCCCGACATACACTATGAAAAGTGTACTGCACATATGAGAAGAAAAGAAGATGTTTTCTTTGGTAGACATTCTGGTATATGGCATTTAGGCCACATACGGAAAAAAATCAAGGACATACTTCAAAATAGCAATTCTGTTGATGATGCAGCTCAGATTTGGTTTGTCGCCCTACGGTTGCACATTTTAGGCTAATTAGACCGGGACATACAGTTTAACATGGATTCCGAACCACTAACAAACATCCATGTCACCCCCAGGATTCGAACATGAAGCCTGTGGTTCCAAAGTCAGAGAGCTCGCGAATTAGCCATCAGGACAGCGAGGCAGCTGAGAAGAAAACTTATACCCATATATTATACAAAATTATCTTTACAAGTAATTTTAATTTTTTAAAGTATTTTTAGCTAGCCTCTTTTGTATTATTCGTACACATTTTATTCTTTCAATTAAATTATTTTATGTTTAATTTAGAACTGATTGAATAAATAAAAAAAAAATCAGACACAGAAATGTATTGTACTCCATATATAACAAAATGTGTTAATCTAAGACATCAAATATCAGAGCTGTAAACTATTATCAGCTGCACATAGTAGGGATTCCATACTATTTATCAATTTGTCGAATTATAAATGGCGTCATTACCCTATATTTTGATACATTATACTTTGTATGCCAACAGTCATACCATGCTGAATATAACGGTTCTAGTTCGATCACCGAAGTCAAGTCATTCGAGGTTAGTGGGAAAAGGGGCGTCTGGGCCAAAATGGCTTTTATCCCCTTTTTCTAACAAATAAGTGATAATAGCGGGGATGCAAATTAATTTTAAAAGGTATAATAATAAATTTCAAAGTTTAAAATATTATTTGAGAGGGGGATTTTACTTTTATATACTTATGTGACTTGACGTCGGGGTATTTGCGAGGACGCGGATTTATTTAAAAATAAAAGGAAAATTACAAAAGGGGAATTACAAAGAGAAAATCATCCAGTACTTGGAAGGGTGATCGCCCTGGAACACCGCGTGCCCTTGGCATTCAAAATTTAGGAGCCTGATGGTCGAGTGACTAGTTCTTTGACACTCGGTGCCACAGTTTTTTTTCGGGTTCGAGTCCTGGCGGTGCCATGAATGCTTGTAGTGAATCCACTTTAAACCGTAGATTCCGCTCTAATATGACCAGAGAGTTGGGTGTAGATTGACAACTCTACCCCCGTAAAAAGAAAACATCTCCTGTCTCGAAATCTGCCAGTAGGCAGATGGCTTTGGCCCACCATGGGGCTGTTGCGTCAATGATGATGATGATAATTTGTATATTTGTATCGAATATTATTATTCTAATAATTATTCTAGACGTTGATGAATGGTGTCTAGCTGAAATTGCTTGTATTTAAATGTTAACATATTATTAAAATATTCTTTTTGAAGCGCCTTGCCTTTTCTTATCAATGGAAATTTATGTAAGTAAATTATAACGAACATTATCTAAATAAAATTATTAACTGATTTTAAATAATTTTCAGACGTATTTAACCCTTATCCGCGTTATTCGGGTAAGAATTTTGATTCTGAGTGGGAGGATCTGGATAGAAATCTGACAGCAGAATCGAATCGAAAGTCTTCGTGTATACGCAATAAATGGACAAATTAAATCTGTACATTAGAAAGCCTTTTTAATCAAATTGGATTCAGTGATTGAGGTTGTACACCTTTCGTTGCCTCAGATGTTGTTCCTAGAGGTGTGTATTGCAAATTGTGATAGCATCTGCGCCCAGCAGAGCGATTGTAACAAAAAGCAACGGGTTTATGAGTCAATGCTTAGAAGATTAATTGATTAATTAATTAGTAGATTAATGCTTAAAAGATTAATTAGTTAGAAAGACATGGCATTTAAAAAATGTTCAGAAATTAAACGTCGGTAAAACTATAGATTTTTATTGTTCTTATAATAAAGCAGGGATGTCCTTATAAGTATTTAAGAATTGCAAAACAGCATATTTCGCCCCATCTTCCACTTTTAAAACACAGCCTGATGGCCAAATGGCTAGCGTTCTGGACTTTTTTTTTACAGGCTTCCTGTTCACGTTCCTGGTGGTGGCATGGATGTTTGTTAGGGGTTCGGAATCCCCGTTAAACTGTAGATCTCGCCCAAATTTCCCAAAGTGTGGGCAATTTAGCCTGAAGTGTGTACAAAATCACCGTAGAGGTGACAAATAAAAGAAAATCAACTTTTAAAATAATTTTATTACAATCTCTATTCTATATATTTATTAGATCTCTATCAAATCTTATATCTTTCTGGTTGTAACTCAAGTAAATGGCTTTGAGTTGTTAATTATAGACACTTTCAATTGCGCAGGTGGCATTTCTTCAATGGCGCAACAGCCCTATGGTGGCCCAAGGCCGTCTGCCTACTGGCAGATTCCGAAACATGAGATGTTTTCTTTTACGGGGGGGGTTGTCAGCCCTACTCCCAACTTCTACAGTTATATTAGACAGGCACCTACGGTATAAAATAGAATTCGAATCGTTACAAACATAGCACCGCCGGAACATGAATCCGAAATCTGTGACGTCGAGCGCCAAATATATACAATTTAAATAATCTTTATTAAATGCATATGACTTTATAATATAAATATACAATTTTTTTTATTATGCATTTAACCGTCATAAAAGTTTCGAGAATTCTTTTGTTGCACTAACTTTAGATTGAAAAATTTGTTAAATAGAATTTTAAAAAATTGACATGACATGACAAACATGAAAACTTTTAATTCATTTATACAAAATATATTAGATTTCAACCAGTATTTTTACATTTGTACCTTTTAATAACTATTTAATTCTCTAGAAATTAAATTAATTAGCAAAAATGTCAAAAATCAAATTTTGAGAATCGTGTGATCAAGAACAATGAAAATCATTCTCGACCAAGCCGGAAGGAAGTCGGCATACATCTTTCGTGGGGATAAAGATAAACCACCCACTCAGCTAATTACAAAATGCAGGAAAAAAAAAAATGACTCTTACAAAAAATAGGGAACCAATGTCGAAATGTGTTTTTGAAATTAAATAAATTTTTCTAGTTGTCGATCCAAAAAACATTCCTTTTTTGCAATACAGTGACAATAATAATTGGTTTGCATATTTCTCTTTGAAAACAATAAGTTTACTCAGAATTGTTTACATTTTTCCAAAAGTCATTCCGTGTTGAAATTTTTTTGTGAAATTCAATTCTTGTTTCAGTTTTTAGTTTAATTTTAGAACGATTGCAATATTAGAATTCAGAAAAACTTCGAAACTTATATATTGTTGCAATCTTATTACTGACGATCATTTCGTGTCTCTTAACAGTTAGAGAACATTAATATTTCTTTGAATATTAATTCTATCCTTCTAAAATTATAATGCAATTAATGTACTTCTGATTACATTAATTGCATTATATGATTAATAATGCACTTCTGTGATTTATCTGTTATTAAACAAACAAACATTTGAGTATTTCACAAACATTTGAATATTTGGTTTTTCTTGCTATAACATTTTAAGCTATTTGAAAAACTATGTTCCTTTATGGACAATACAGATGATCAATGATCGATGAAAATTGTTGCTGATTAATCCTAAATGTCTGGCATCTGGGGACTGACACCCCATGAGTAGTCTGCTCATGGATGGAATGAAAGGGGACAGTTTGTGTTGAGAGACGGAGCACCCGTAGGTAGAACGTACCGTGAAGACTTTTAGGGGTACACGCATTTGTGTATAGTATGAGAGAAAACTCAGAAAAATCTAACCAGATAGTATGACTAATGAGGCAGAATGATGAACTTCACACACGCCATCGAGTCTCGTAGTTTTTGAAGCAGTGTCTACAACAAAGCCGCCAGTGGATTGAACCTCCGCCCCTATGCTCACCAGCAGCGCACGTTGACATTGGGTGTGAATTGGACTCGAAAAAAATATTTTCGTTTAATTAAATTTTCCAGTGGGTATTGCATTTAGAATACATTTTTCTTTGATTTCGCTTTTCATCATTAAGACTCTCTTTAATTTGTATCGATGTAATGCTACATAAATATTTTGTAGTTCGGATATACCCAATTACTTAAATAATTTAATAATTTGGCTGCACTATTTTTTAAATTTTAACCATTTTTAACATTTTTAGAGATAATCAGGACGAAATAATATTTAATAATGTTATTCTTTATTACACCTATAAGATGACTTTAAAGTGATGTCAAATATCTCGTAAGGGCAAAAAAGATGTCACAGTGATATTGCTTAAAATTAAGGTGAACAGCCTTTATGGTCGAGGTAAAGCTTGATGGTAGAGTGATTAGTATTCTAGCACTCGATGCCTCAGGTTTCGGGTGCCAGTCTCGTCGGTGCCATGGATATTTGTAGTGGTTTGGAATCTTCTTTAAACCGTAGGTCCTGATCGAACATGATTGTTAGGCGTAGGGCTGATAACCCTATCCTTTAAAAAGAAAATATCTCCTTTATAAAGTTCTCAAAATTTACCATTAGGCAGACAGCATTAGCCCGCCATAGAGCTGTTGCGTCAATGAAGAAGAAGAAGTCCTTTATAATTTTGTTTTGTTTTTACTTATTATGTAGTATCATTTACTTATAATTGTATCATTAAACAATTTTTATGCAGTAAGATAATAAATGAGTTCTGGTTTGGTGTGTTTTGTCGCTCTACTGTCCTTTTTTGCACATTTTCGGCTAATTAAACCGGGACTTACAATTTAACGTGAATTCCGCACCACTAACAAACATCCATGCCACTCGCCAGGATATGAACCTGAAGTTCGGGGTATCAAAGGCCAGAGAACTAGCCAATATGGCCACCAGGGCGTTAAATGAGCTATATCGCTCGGTGCCAAGGGGTTTGGGTTTGAGTCCCGGTGGTTTCTTAGATGTTTATAGTGGTTCTTAATCTACTTTAAACCGTAGGCCCTGATCTAATATGACTGTAGAACATTGGGCGTAGGGCTGACATCCCTACCCCATAAGAAGAAAACACATCTCCAGCCTTGAAATCTCCAGTAGGCAGACGGTCTTGGTCCGTCATGGGGCTGTTGCGCCAATGATGATGATGATGATGATAGTAAATGCGGTCGGGCTCTCGGTGCCACAGGTTTAGGTTAGAGTCCCGGAGGTGTCATGGATATTTGTAGTGGTTCTTAATCCACTTTAAGCCGTAGGTCCTAATCTAATATGACTGTAGAGTACTGACGTGGGGCTGACAACCCTACCAGCAACTCATGTCTCGAAATCTGTCAGTAGGCAGACGACATTGGCCCTCCATGGGGCTGTGGCACCAATGAAGAAGAAAAATAGAAGATAATAAATAAAGAGATACTATCCTTATTCTGAGTAATCATTTCATTTTCAAAACTAATTTTTTTTGTACTATGTACAGAATTATTCCCACGACATCTTTCTTCAAATATTTGCCCTCTACTAATAACCTTATAATTCCTTTTATTATGATGATCCTATTTAGATTCTCTGGCCCATTTTAAAGGGATTTAAGTCTATTACAACCTAACGTTGAGTAACACATAATGTAATATGCGGAAATGATAGGATTAAAATTCTGAAAAAAGATTTTATTGAGTTTACCTTTTAATAACCAGAGTTGGATTACGAAAAAAAGTCAAAAAGTCAGCGAAGTCAGAAGTTATTTTATGAGAAGCGCATTTGACAGCATATTGTGCAGAATCTCATTAAAAAGTGTTCTGAGAGGAAGATCTTCCTAAGCAAGATATTTTATTCAAGAGGTTATTCCAAAAGAACTACGGGTATAAACTTTTTATTTCCTTCATATCCCGCTAGGAATTTTTATAGTTTAATTATATCAAGGAACTTTTGCTACTCTGGTCGAGTTTCTTAAATGTAAAAATGTCAAAGCAATTAATTAAAAAAGAAAAAAAAATGTTTTTTCTGCATAAAATTATTCTAAAAATGATCAGATTGTGATACGAAGATTAAAAGGAAAATTATTCCAAGAATTATTAAATAAAAATACTTTATGAATCGTAATATGAGAGTTTCCGTGATATTTAAATTTTTTTATCTGATAAAACGAGATATTTTTAAGACTTATTGTAAAGTTATTACATGCAGAGTTGCACCACTACGGAAGTGTGAACTACATGCCATATCACTTTACTTATCATCTAACGTAAAGTAGAGGTTTTAATCTACATTTTAACAAATTAAATTATCATCCTTTTTTTTTTAATTTGTCAGAGAATATTTTTATTTATCTCGTAACAAAAAAAAAATAATAATGGTACGGAAAGTAATATTATATGAAAATTCAACAGATAAAAAATAATTAACTAGTGCTAGAATTTGCCATTTTATATTTAAAACATTGGGTTTTTAAAAAATGTTTAAAGATTCGATTTCTTTCTAAAATACACTCAGACTACTGATTTTATTTTATGTCTATGGTGTTTGATGTTCAATAAATGAAAATTTGTCTTAAAGGGCGTTGTAAAACACCAGCATATTTTATAAATATGTCAAATGTTTGATGTGTGAGGGAAAAAAAAAGAGAGAGAAGGGGAATTTTCTTGTTCAATATAATGCATAAATCCTCAGCAATTTTCGATTTCTTCCAAAAAACATATAATTCACCTTCATGATGTATCTGCCCTGACATCATGAAAGGACCAGCAATGAGACATGACTTTAAAAGGTTATTTCATCGCCAACTAATATTAATAAGAAATCAAAAATAACAAATTTTTTTCCCTAAAATACATCGGACTACTGATTTTCTTTTATGTCTATGATGTTTGATGTTTAATTATTGAAAATTTGCCTTAAAGAGCATTGAAAAACAGAAACGTATTTTGTATATATGTTAAATGTTTGATGTGTGAGGGAAAAAAAAAAGAGAGAAGGGGAAATTTTCTTGTTGAATATAATGCATAAGTTCTCTGCAGTTTCGATTTTTTTTTTTTCCCAAAAGATACATAATTCACCTTCATGATGTATCTGCCCTGATATTATGAATTGACCATCAATAATGCATGATTTCAAGGTTACTTAATCGCCAACTAATATTAATAAGAAATCAAAAAATAATAAATTTATTTCATAAAATACATCGGACTTCTGATTTTCTTTTATGTCTACGATGTGTGATGTTCAATTAGTGAGAATTTGCCTTAAAGGGCTATGTAAAATAGCAACTTTTATTATAAATGCTTCAAATGTCTGATGCATGAGAAAGAGAAAAGACAGAAAAGGGTTAGTTTTCTTGTTAAATAAACTACATAAATTCTCAGCAATTTCGATTTTTTTCAAAAAACATATAATTCACCGTGATGATGTCTGGCATCATGAAAGGACCAGCAATGAGGCAGGATTTTAAGGTTATTTAATCGCCAACTTATATTAATAAGAAATCAAAAATAACAAATTTCTTTCTTGAAATGCATCAGACTACTGATTTTCTTTTTGTCTATGATGCTTGATATTCAATCAGTGAAAATTTGTCAGGATCAATTTAAAGAACTTTAAAAAAAAAAAGCAACATATTTTATAAATATATAAAATGTCTGACGTGAGAGAAAAAAAAAAAAGACAGAGAAGGGAGTTTTCTTTATTGAATATAATACATAAATTCTCAGCAGTTTCAATTTTTTCGAAAAGATACAAAGTTCACCGCACTGATGTATCTGACCTGATGTCATGAACTGACCAGCGAAGAGACATGATTTTTAAGGTTACTCAATCGTTAACGAAAATTAATAAAAAATCGAAAATAACAAACTTTTTTTCTTACTCTGTCTGACATGATAGTTAGTGAAAGGACATATTTCCTGGTCAATAAATGCTCCATTTTAAACAAAACTCCGACCTTAAACCTCTATGATCCTTTGACATAGTGAATCCAGTTTTAATTTGTTTAAATTTCGATTTTTTTGACCTAAATCTAATTTTAACCGTCACCCATAAGCAATTTATCAAATTCGAACAAAAATTGTTTTTGTAGATTTGTATCAAATATTTCATAATAGAGTTTCCAGTAACTTTACATATTTAAATTCTAATTTCAAAGCAATAAACTAAAAATAATAACTTGATAGGTCATTAGGTAAAAGGAAAAGACTAACTTTTCTTTATAAAAATACTGTCAATCATACTAAAATTCGTGAGAGAAAAAACCTCTTAAGTGTAAGAACTGTTTCATTTTGTTCATTTCCTTTAAATGTGAAAAGAACCCATTTTGCATATATCGGACAATTGTCAGTACAGGGAATATTAAGCATATTGAAAAGGCGATGATAAGTAATTCCACAAATATATTTTTTTGAAAGATGGGAAATTATTATTATAATTTAGCACTCAAGCCTCTATGTTTATTCTTAAGAACCTTTAACCTTTTTTGAATAATTTATTTGTAGGCGATAAAGTAGGTCTTTGCTGCAATTCAATAAAGCTAAACTACTCTTTTGTAGCTGAGAATTATAGTTAGGATAAAAATAAGATAATAATAATACTTAAGATTATGCAAAGCTCTTAGCAATTCGATAGGAAATATCTGGACAATAACATTGCGTGCTAAAGTTTTTTTTTTTGCACTGGTCAATCAACTCTTTTGTCATAAAATAATGGGAACTCTTTTTTTTTCTACAATTGTTATTTGGTAAATATATTCATCATCGCAGTTGGTCTATACTTAAGTTACACGATATAAATTAAATAATAATATTCATATAAATAAATATTTATTGTGAACAGGTATTGATATTTATTTATTTGCTATTCTTAACATATATTTAAAGTTATTAAAATTAAATGTTAGTAAAGCTTTAGTCACGAATAGTATTTCAGATAAAACAACTGTTTAATGGTTTTCTAATTATTTCAGATACTATCAATAAAATTGTTTTAGATGATCTGATAAATTAAAAATTAAATAACCATCAATATTTTAGATAGTAACTGATTTATCAAAGTTTATTTAACCTATATTTTTGAAACAATAATGTAGGTAATAAAATATTATTTAAAACTGATTTTCAAAATACAATGGATACTAATTTTGATTAGAAAACAATAATATTTAAAATATATTTGAAAATTTTATATGTAGAACAAATTCTCTGTTTCGTTGCTGCCTGATAGCCCATTGGCTAACTCTCTGGCCTTTGGCACCACAGGCTTAAGGTTTGAATCCTGGTGGTGGCAAGGATGTTTGTTAATGGCTCGGTATTCACATTAAACTGTAGGTCCAGGTCTAATTAGCCTAAAGTGTGCACAAAATGACAGTAGAGCAACAAACCAAACCAAATATCCGGTTTGCTTGAACTGTTAGGGTAACTTATTTTATTTCAAAACATTTTCTTCTTCTTCATAGGCGCAACAGCCCATTGGTGGGCCAAGGCCGTCTGACAACTGGCAGATTTGGATACAGATGGTTTTCTAAGGGGTAGGGTTGTCAACCCTACACTCTAGTCATATTAGACCGGGACCTACGGTTTAAAGTGGATTTTTGAACCACCAAAAACATCCCTGACATTACCGGGACTCAAGCCTGAAGCCCGTGGCATCGAGATCTACGGCGCTAGTCACTCGGCCATCAGGCCCCAGAAACAATATTTAATTTCCTTCATTTTCATTTCTTATTAATAATTTTAAAAATATTGCTACTAAACTAATATATGTTTAGATTTTAGAGTGTGTTAGTTCCGAACTGAAGTTATAATTCAATAAAGACTTAAGTGATTTTCAAACAATTTATAAACAAATTTCCGTGTTCATTGAAGTATAACTTAACAATTAAGTAACATATTGTTGTTGTTTGTTATCCCACTTGGTAGTAATTTAGACGAACTTCCACAAACCCGTATGAACTTATGGTTGAAGTCTGTTGCGATGGAGCACCCATAGATAGAAGTCTGACTTGGTTGCGTGACGCTTTATAGTCATATGTGACCGGGACTTACGGCTTAAAATGGATTCCGAAACACTACAAACATCAATGGAACCACCGAGACTCGAACCCGAAACCTGTATTACCGAGCTCCAAACATTCGGCCATTCAGGCCCATTAAGTAACATATAACATATAATACAAAAAAATTAAAGCTAAATATGTTTTTTGGGCTGATAAGGAAAGGATTATAAAACAGCATATATTTAAGAAAAAAAGATGCAAAATAATACTTTACAAAGTGAAAACATTTGCCATTTCTTCTAAGATTTCAATAGCTAACCAGTCATTCGAAAGAGATTTGGGGTGGATCTTTAATTATCAATTTAGGTCAAAATGAAAATTTGATTATTTTCCCATTAAACACGAATATTTGATTATTTACGAAACTCAGAGCAACAGCTTTGAATTATAATTTGTAAAAAAAATTGTAGATATTGTGAATTATCATTTAAGTTACTTAATGAATCACATCGTTGGCTAAATTTATGACATTTATTGATGTATCACGCCGAATATTCATTTGTCACGTGTGTTTGCAATTTGAATTCTAAAACAATTCCTGCAATCTGTGTTTGTGTGTGAGCATCTGTCGTTATTTGACAAGTCATAAATCCTTCGATGCTGGGCGCAAGATCAACTTTCAGCATAGCAGTATTTTATTCATCACAAACGAAACAACATGTCTTTTGATTTCTGTCCAGATTGAAGCCAGCCAGTTCAGAACTTTCGCATGCATATAGGGACTCTTCTTCTTCAATGGGTAGCCTGATGGCCAATTGGCTATCGCTCTGGCCTTTTGGTACCACAGGCTTCAGGTTCGAATTCTGGCGGTGGCATGGGTGTTTGTGAGTGATTCGGAATCAACGTTAAACTGTAGATTGTCTAATTAGCCCAAAGTGTGCACAAAATAACGGCAGAGTGACAAACCAAATCAAATGTTCTTCAATGGCGGCAAATCTTCCACAGCACCATGGTGGGTTAAGGTCGTCTGCCTACTGGCAGATTTCGAGATAGTAGATGTTTTTTTTTTTACGGGATAGGGTTGTCAGCCCTACGCCCAAAGCTGTCTTATTATACCGCGACATATGGAGCACTAGTACGGAAAGGATTTCCGACTCTTTTTATTGTGTGGTTTCGAATCGTTTTTGTGCTCTACCCTACCTAGAAGTTTGCGAATCTGCAGATACGACATTCTGTAGAATGGAAATGAATTCACAGATAATGAATTCTGTGTGAAAACGATATGCAACTATGATTCACCTTTTGCAAATGATCATTTAATTTTTGTCGATGCAAAGCGATTAATTAAATTCAGGTATACGTCATATTCACTAGTCCGGAAAGTATTTCCGATCCTGTATTATTATTATGTAGGTGCGAATCATTTTTGTGTATTCTACCCTACCTAGAAGTTTACGAATCTGCAGATGGGAAATTCTACATAATAAAAATGAATTGAAATATCCTTGCCAGCACTCATGCATCAATAAGCTTGTAAAAGATTACGAATCTATAAATTAAAAAAATATATAGGCCTTTCCTTTGAACATGTTCATCCAAAATGTGCTAGTAAATTTAAACATTAATATTGCTGCATGGGTTGTTAATGCTATAATGCTGTTTCCTACTAATTATCATTATTAATATTCTTTTTTGAATCCTATTAGTAAAATTTTGAATACATTAAAAATCCTTTAGGAAAAATAGTCAATTTTCGTATAGAAAGTTAATTTCAATTACAAATAAGTTAGTTACACCTCTTTATTTTTATTACCTAAATATTTGATGAAAAAAAAAAAAAGAAGAAAAATCCATACGATGAATCAGTTCTTTAAAATTCACAATCTTCATGGTTTCAAAATCAAATTTTGGAGCATGAAACTTTTGAAAGTTCTTTTTCAAAAAAAAAAAAAATTGAAGGATCATCTGGAGTCATTAAAAATTTGTCAGCTTCATCAATCGTGGTCTTTGATATATTGTTAATAGATAAGTTACTTCATGGTGACATGATGCCCTATTACTGAGTGAATAACTGAGCATTGAAACAAATCTAGTTAATCGTGCCATATCCATCAGTATTCGCCAGTAGGGTGAAGTAGTTATATTGCCATGGGCTGTCACGATTCTTCATGTTGGATTCTTTCCACTGATTGGATGTTAAAAGTCGTGTAGTGACTGATTGCAGGACAATCGTAACATTGAAGAGTTGAAACACTGCAGCAAGAGTCCAATTTACCGGCACATTGACACACATAGAATTATTAATTATTAATATTAATTTCTTGTATCCTATTAGTAAAATTTTGGATGCATTAAAAAAACTTAAGATGCTGTAATTCTCAATTAAGTTGCCTCATAATCTACAATGAAAAAAAACGTATTCAATTAGATATTGTAAATACAATTAATTGGTGATATCTTGACCATTTTTCATTCCGCTATCAAGGATCTAACACAAGATCAAGGGTACAGTGATAAAAAAAAAAGTAAGCTTAAAATCATCAAATTGTGACAAGATGGTAAAAATGTTTAAAATAAAAAGCTAATACAATTTAAAAATATAAGTGGGGTACATTATTCTTAGAATTATACAATCTAAATCTGGGTTATTATGAGCTAAAATAAGATTTTTATTTGTCGTATTAGAATTAGATTTTAGTCTTTAAATTAGATTTTTTAAAACCTTTTTTAAATGTTTAAACGCATTTCTAGATTTTTCAGAAATTCGTTTAATAAATCAGCATTAAATAGAAATGTTGGTTAAAAAATAAAAATAAATGTTTAAATAACAATAAAAATTGAATTAGAGTTAAATAAATTATTGAATGTACAATTTTGTAAAATATGAGTTTTGATAATTCATATAGTGTAAGATGATCAGATGATCTTCAGATTATTTTGACTACAGCTAGTACTTCAGAAATTTTAAATCATAATTAAAAACTTGAATAATAATTAAATTTTGGATTGGATTTCTACCTTTAGCATTGATTTATAGAAAAGAACTGTAGATATTTGTGAAACCTTTTTAAAATGTTGATTAGTTGAAACTCATTTCTAGATTTTTCCAAAAATTCGTTTAAAGAATCAGCATTAAATAGAATTGTTGGCTAAAAAAATATAAATAAATGATTAAATAACAAAAAAAAAAGAATTAAAAAGTTAAATAAAATATTTAAAAGAATAATTTTGCAAAACTAATACTTCAGAAACTTTTAAATCATAATCATGAAATTGAATAATAATTACATTTTGAATTGGATTTTTATCTTTAGCATTAACTTGAATACACTGAAGTTTTTAAATTTTTCAAAAAGAGCTGTAGCCCATCAACTTTAAAAGTAAAAATGAGAGATGCTAGTTCATAATTTAAACTTGTTGTTGGTCTAATGCAGCTGGGCAATAATCGGTAGTTAATCTTTATTCCACAAGCAAGGGCTGCAGCTCTGTTATTCATTTAGCACTACCCAGGGGCATGTGTAGCTTCAAGATATGCTATGGAAGCGAGTAATACTACCTCCGCAACGCTTTACGATCATATTAGACCGGGACCTACGGTTTAAAGTGGATTCCGAAATTCGTAAAAATACAAAATGTCTGTAAAATAATATGCTAAGCAAAGTTTTATAAACAGGAAGCATTATATGAAGTACAGATAAATGCGTACGAAGAATGAGCAAAAAATTCTGGAAAAAGGAAAAGCAAGGAAAACTTATTTAAAAATCTTCAAGCATCGTAAAAAAGAAACTCCAATTTTTTTTTTTCACACGTAGAGTTAATTTCACTGTGAACTGGGTTTATTAAACTGTGAACAATGAGAACAAGATATATTTTATTCAAAAGGATATAAAAAAGACTCCAGAACTTTTTAAAAAAGGAAAAAGCATTCGCGAACAGTATCAAATTTCATCACGAGCTTGTAAACAAAAAGGAACAGTAGCGACTGCCAACTTAGAATGAGAGCCAAAACTTTCTTTCTCAAACGGAACTCGAATCTTGAGCTAGAAAAGAGGTGCATCGGACAATACTTTGAGAAACCGCTTCAAATCGACTCTGCAACAAAGGAAAAGATTGTTTTTTGAGGTCAAAGTTTTGTTGTTTCTTCATTTTGCGCGAGAAACGATTGTGGTGTTACGAGGGACATTTTACAACAAAATTACATCACCGATGCCTTACTTTTTTTTTTTTTTTATTTTATCATTATTATTTTTTATTTTACCTTTTTTGTTGTAGTATACCTGTGGCATAATCACTGGAAAGTCGAAAGTTCTGCTGCTGAAATATATTCTTTTTGCGCATTGTTTTCCATGTGGTCATTGTTGCATTCTTCATGGCTGCACAGCGAGAAAGCGGTTTGCACCGACAACAATGTTACCAATTTATGCATCTTTAGAAATATTTTTGAAGCAACGTCAGCTATTCTCTTTATGCTAACGAACAGCGGGAGAGAGCGAGCCTTTTTTAAATGGTGGTATTACAAGTTGAGTAACTAGGCAATCCAAAACAATTAAACGGATTACAATGAGATTTTGTTCAACTGAAATGCTATCTAAAAGAATAATAAGCATAGTTTAGAAATGAAAAAGAAAGTAATTATGGCTTGTCATAATATGAGTTATATTGTATTCAACGCCCTTAGACAAAATGGGATTAATTTTCTATTATTATTTGCTAAATATTACAATACTTATTGATTTATATTTCAAATTACACAACATTTACTAAATAATTTTTAATTCACTTTCTTCCATGCAAAAATACCTGTGTTTAGCACAATTGCTTTAAAAAAAAAAAAAAAAAAACCGGAACAGTGAACAAGAGTACAATTTTTTTTTTGGATACTACAGATATTTTTGTAGAATTCTCTAGAATAGAATTCTTGAAGATAAAAGAACTAATATTATAGTATTAATATAATTCTTGTAGAATTCTTTAGAATAGTTCTTCAAGAATTGCAATCAATGCAAAATACCTGTGTTTAGCATAATTGCTTTAAAAAACCAGAACAGTGAACAAGAGTACAATGTTTTTTTCGGATACTATAGATATTTTTGTAGAATTCTCTAGAATAGAATTCTTGAAGATAAAAGAATTAATATTATAGTATTAATATAATTCTTGTAGAATTCTTTAAAATAGTTCTATTCTATTCTAAAGAATTCTTGCAGAATTCTATTAATACTATTATTCTATCAATTCTATTCTTCGAGATTCTGCATTCTTGTAGAATTCTTTAGAATAGAATTCTTGAAGAACTATTCTAGAGAATTCTACAAGATATTTAATATTATCATTATTATTATGAAGAATTCTTATTAATAGAATTCTTGTAGAATTCCTTAGATTCACTCGAATAAAATTTCTTATTTGATTAAATAATATTTCCAAAGATTTTAAATCACTGGCTTGCTGTCATTTTTTTTTTAAATTTTTTTTTGATTTTCGAACTGGATTCTTTTTATGATTCTAAAAAATAATTTTGGTAACAAAGGTATATGTGGAATATCGCGTAGAAAATTTTCTTCAATTATATACATATCCGATCTATCTTCTATTCTATATATTCTTTTATTCTATGCTATATGCTATAAAATTAAAAAAAATTTTATCAAAATGTTTGGCAATGCAATAAATTTTGTCGAAAATGATTGTAAGAAATAAATAAATGCAAGAGAATTATTTATTTAGTATGCGTGTTCAGATTTAAACTACAATAAAAAGAACTCGAGATCATTTCTACTATTAGGATAACATAAACAGAATTCTAAAATACAAGATTAGTTACCTGGGAGAAGTTTATAAGAACAACTGCAAGTTTAGATAAAATTAGAATTGAATGTAAAATGTGTTTTGTAATACATTGGTTAGAGTAATAATCGATAATTATGTTAATATCGATAACATAATTTTATCGTCTGTTGAAAATGTAATAAAATAAAATTACATTAAAAATAATTAATTAAATAATTGTAAGAAAAAATAAGTACCATAAAATAATAATTTCCTACAAAAAATAATGAAAGTAAATAATTTATTTTTAATCATGTTTAATTTTCTCAAATTAGACTGAAAGAATAAATCAAACTAATAGAAATTTTATTAAAAGAAATAGAAAACGATTTTTGAAAAAAAAATAATAATTTCATTCATTTTCTTAAAAGAAAAGAATATTTCACTTAAAATGTAAGCATGTTCCAATTATTTTTTAAAAGATTTGATATAACATATATCTGCCGTGTTCTTCGTAGCGAATTTTTTAAATCAAACAGAAAAAAATAATTGTTTTTCATTCGTTCTGAAATTTCCACTCAACTTAAACAATAGAGACTCTTTAAACGGAAATAATCAATTGACTTATTGAAAATAGGAAAGAGATTCTTCTTCTGTAGATGTGACACATTAGAATAACAAGCATTGAAGAGGTAAGGAGATTTGCTAAATTAGAATTTGTTATTTCTACTTTTCTTGTTTATTTATTATTTATTGTTTGTTGGCTTCTTCTTCCACTGATAAACTATAAAACAATCTTCAAGCAACTAATTTGAAATAAATTATAAGTCACCATTGAAAGATACTATTGATTGAAACGATACTAGGATATTATTGATTGAAACGATACTAGGATATTATTGATTGAAAAGTTGGGAGTGTTTACTAAAATAAAAGAGTAGAATTCCTGATTTGCCAAGGAAAATAGGTGGCATGTTTTTGTATTGTGATCGGTCAAGATTATATTCAACAGTATTTTATAAGTTGATATAGTAACGTCTGGTACCATCTTAATTTTTAAAAATAGATTTCTTAATTTGACAGCTTTTCACTGAGTACCTCGAATCAAAATATGTTGCACTAGGGACAATTTTCCTTATATTTGATAATAATAACAACTAAAAAAGTGCATGGATAATACACAGGATAAAAAATATTTCCTTTTATATTTTTGACATTTAATACAAATTTTTTTTTTTTTGTTCTACTTTTTGATTTTACAAATGTAATATTTTATTTTAGCATAATAATGTAATCCATTAAGTGTGATACTCCTTTGTCAATTAATTTACTTAACTTTTTACATGATGTTCTAAATTTTTTTTTTGTTTTACTACTATTTAATATGATATAACAATATATCAGCAATTTTTATTCTTTTGGTTATAGTAATTTAAAGTGTGCTCATTCTGATCTGCCTTATTATCAGAGATTATTATTTTTGTTATTTGATTATTATTATTTTTACCTTATTATTTTTGTTGACCTTATTATCAGAGAAAAATTAATAGATATTTCAATTTTTCACAATTATTACTATGAAGAAAGTATGTTTCATTTTCTATATAACGTTTAAAATGTATTAACTACATGAATTAAGTATCTTATAAAAAGAGAAAATTTTAAATAAAATCGCATATGCTTTAATTGAGAGTTATCTGAGACAAAGTTACTATAAGAAATTAATTATAAAAATTTCTTGAAATAAAGATTAAAAAATAATAAGTAATAAATATAATTTTATTCGAAAGCAATAATTTAAAAAAAAGGAACGTCTAATATATTTCGTAAGATACTGAGCAAATGACATACAATTCTCTTAGTTTATTATGATTTAAACTCCAATAAAAGGTGGGATTTCCGTTTAAACCAAGGTTGTCTGCGGAACTAGTCGTTTCAAACACTTTTAATCACTTCAATCAACTAGAAGTGACTTAAAACAACTTTCAGTTTTTTTCGTAAAAAGCCACATCAGTTTAATTTTAAAGATGTTTTATCGAAACCCTCTAACAATAGACTATTATGTAAGATATTTCATTTTCGTGATGTAATTTTTTTTAAACAACAGCTGCCTAAAAATCTCTTAACAGCTTTTGGGAGAAGCGAGTTTAGGGAAAAGTTCGACTTTTATTTATTTATTATATTTATTTGTTTTTTTTCTGCCACAAAACCGCTTGCCTTAGCCGGAATGGTTAAGAAGGAAAGATCAACCTTAGGAATTTCCCAAGGTGAAGGATTTTTTGTTTTGATTCTTGACATTTAACTGCTTAGTTTCTAGCTAAAATGATTCATAATTGAATTTTTGAAAAAAATCCTTTTAGTGGAAATTTCCAATAAAAATCCCTCTTGTTTTCAACTCATCATAAAGACCTTAAGTTATATTATTAATTTATTACTTCAAGTTTAATCTGTTTACTAAGCTTCTTATTTAGATTAGTTTACTAAGCTTCTTATTTAGATTACTTTGTTTACTAAGCTTTTTATTTGGATTAATTTGTTTACTAAGTTTTTATTTAGATTTGTTTACTAAGCTTTTTATTTGATTAATTTGTTTACTAAGCTTCTTAATTAGATTAGTTTGTTTTTACTAAGCTCTTATTTAAAATTAATTTGTTTACTAATTTTCTTATTTAGATTAGTTTGTTTACTAAGCTTCTTATTTAGATTAATTTGTTTACTATTTAGATTAATTTGTTTACTGAGCTTCTTATTTAAATTAATTTGTTTGCTGAGATTCTTATTTAGATTAATTTGTTTGTTAAACTCTATTTAAATTAATTTGTGTTTACTAAGCTTCTTATTTAGATTAATCTGTTTATTAACCTTCTTATTTAGATTAATTTGTTTACTAAGCTTCTTATTTAGATTAATTTGTTTACTAAGCTTCTTATTTAGATTAATTTGTTTACTAAGCTTCTTATTTAGATTTTGTTTACTAGCTTCTTATTTAGATTAATTTGTTTACTAACCTTCTTATTTAGATTAATTTTTTTACTAAGGTTCTTATTATCACGACGTTAAATTTTCTCGCTTTATACTTTTTAATTTTAATTTTACTGTTCAATTTTTTTTTCTTCCATCTATCATCTTTATTCGTATGGGAATTTTTTTGTTTCATAATTCTGTCCATTTCTTTGATTTTACTCATTATAAAATTTTTATTATGTTTAAAGATCAAACATTTTTTTTTTAAAAATTACTTGTAAAAAAAAAATTAAATTTTAATTAGTTTTAATTTAGTATGATGTTTGCCAATTTAAGTCCAATGTTTGTTTTTATACCAATAACGATTTTTTTGGAAAATTTTGAATGATAAATTTTACCTCATAACTTTCACAGGTAAAAGTAGACACAATACTGAATGCAATTAATTAGTTGCTATTAATTGTAAAGTGGTAATAACAAAAATTATTATGAAGTATAATGATTAAATTTAATTTTATTTTTAAAATATTTTTGTTAATATGAAACAAAATCATAAGGAATTACTAATAGCAATATTAAATATAATAGACATTTTTTTTAAGAAGATAAATGATTGCTTTACAGGATGCAGAGTGACTTAATGGCTATTGTATTAGGCATCTGAATATTTTATTGCCTAATTAAAATGAAAACCTTTCACGATGAGGCACTTTTATTAATAGATTGTATAATTAATGATATTTTTCCATTCATTTTATACATATTCATATATTCTTTATTGCTTCTCGTAAATTTTGTTTTCAAATAAAGTTTGAATGAAATTAAAGTTTTACGGTTCTGTAAATAAAAAGCTTGATATATTTATGAAATTACTCTTACATTTCATGGAAAAATTCTTTCAAAATTCACCACATTCCTCCATACTGTTATAGGGAAGAACGGCGCAAAGATCATTTTTTAAACAACGAGGCTATTGTAATTAATTTAATTTTATTGCTTGTTTGATTCGAATAATAACGAAGAATGATAAAATAATTTTTCCAGCACCATATTGTAATGATATTTTAAACGACTCCCATCTCATAATGTATATGTGGTTAAACATAGATTTCTATTTCTTTGTGTCAGCGTATGGAGTTTGATATATTTATGGAATTGCTCTTACTTTTCATGAAAAAATTCTTTTCAAAATTCATCACAATCGTCCCTAATGTTACTGGGAAATGGTACGAAATATAATTTTTACACAGCGTGACTATTGCAATGAATTTAATTTTATTACCTGTTTGTAACAAATGATAAAGTAGAATGCCAAAATAATTTTTCAACAGCATATTGTAATGATACCTTAAACGACTTCAAACACATAATGTATATGTATTTAAAATATAGATTTTTATTTATTTGTGTGCATGTGCATTAATGGCTTACGATTTGGTAATTTTAATTTTTACAAAGAACATAGAGTTTAGTTAACTTTTTGATTAATACTTTTAAATGCAATATTAAAATATGAATTAAAATACTTTTGAATCATATACACAATTAAAATTGGATTATTTTTACATACCACATTAAACTTTTACTTTTTAATTCCAAATCTATTATATGCTAAATATATCTCCAAAATCCAGGTAATAATAGCAGCATCCAACTTTCCCATACTCATTTCCTTTTCGATACCCATTAAGACTGTTTTTCACGAAAATATGATAACTCATATTGTACGTAAAAAGATCAAAGCATCAAGGTAATTGCAAAGCACCAGAGGTCAACCAGGAAAATAACAATCACGACGGCAGCTTGCGGGGTTATTTTTTTTATTTTTATTTTCCCGTCGAATTTCCCATAAAAACCCCATCTTTCCCGCGCGATTGCTTTTTTAAACATTCCTTTTTAATTTACAATTCTTTTTTTTCCACTTTTGTTTTCTTATCGCTCATTTGCCCTGGGGATCGATTTTTTTTTCCCTCTAAAAGATCTGTCTTTTTATAGAAAATTATACATGCATCGTTTCTGACTTAATGTGGAGCAGCTATTAATAAACATTTCCAGTTCGTTCCGTGGTTCAAAATTCGTGGCGGAACACGAACTAAAGCGGCATGCAAAGCGGAGTTGAGTAGGTTCATTATAATCTTGTTGATGGGAGATGGTAATAGAATTTTGGCTTCGTGACTCATGCTCGCAAATTTAAGAAATTGTTATACTTATCTAAGTCCAATTTCTGTTTCAATAACAGTTTCTGTTTTAATTATTATTTTTAAAATGATATTAACAATTATTTTCATAAGCAGTAAAAATAAATATTGATAATTTACGTCATTTTTTTTTTTCTTTCAAATTGACGATCATAATTTGCTCTATTTGGTAAAAATATTACTTTGTTATATATCCCTATTAACAAACTGTTTTTATGCCTCGTCATCAGTGGCGCAATAGCTCCTTGGTCCACCAAGGAGCTACTGTGCCACTGATGTAGCTTTTATTTGCTTAGTTTAATATACATGGTGTCCAAAAAGTATTTTGATATCTCTAAAAATTCATTTTAATTAATAAATAATGATATGTGCATTGCCTTAATTGCCAATTTAACATTTTAGTTGAGCGTTTATACATTTTATACCTCTTCTTCATTGGTGACCTGAGGGCCAATCGACAAGTGCTCTGGCCTTTGGTACCACAGGCTCCAAGTTCGAATCCCGGCCATGTCATGGATGTTTATTAGTGGTTCGGAATCCTCTATAAACTGTAGGTCCCGGTCTAATTAGCCTAAAGTGTGCTCAAAATGATCGTAAAGCGGCAAATTAAACCAAATCAAATCTTCTTTATTGGCGTAACAGCCCAATGGTGGGCCAAGGCCATCTGTCTACTGGCAGATTTCGAGACAAGAAATGTTTTATTTTTACACGGTAGGGTTGTCAATCCTACACCCAACAGTCATATTAGACCCAGACCGAAGTTTTAAAGTGAATTCCGAACTACTACAACATCCATGGCTCCGTCGGGGCTCATCCCAAAACCTGAGGCACCGAGAGCCAGAGCTATAGTCACTTGGCCATTAGGCCCCATTGTTATGTCTAGTCTGCACAAAAAATCACCTTTATTTTAGTGATTAGTTTCAATAAATAGTTAATAATTTAAAATTTTACTTATAATTGGAAAATAAGAAATATCTAGTAACCATAGTTTGTGTTCACTGAATGTAATGAAACCAAATAAAACTAAAGTAGCCATTGTTGGGTTTATTGTTTTTATTTGCTATATTTTTATTTATTTGAATTTTTAGTTTTTATTAATATCCCCTCATCAAATCAGTTGAGTTTTATTTATCCAAATTTTTCATAAATAGATCAATTACATCTCCTTACGTAGACTTATTTACTATCAGATTGTTCAAAGTAGAATATGCAATTTCAACTCACTGTTTCTCTTGAATTTTAATTTTTTATGTTTTACTTGTGTTATATACATATTTTTAATCATTCCTTTGTTCACTCAATGTCATTTGAAAATATTTGTATGGTACATAAATACGAATGTAAATGTTTTTAATAAATAAATACGTCATTTATACAGAAAATAAAATAAAATTTCACACATTGTGATTAACTGACTAACTCAGAACTAGATTTTTATGTTCCCATTTGGATATTTTTTATTTTTGTGAGTTTCCTTATTGTTAAATATATTCAAAAACATTATTAACTTTTACCAAATTCTAAGATGCTATTAAAAAAATATGTTACAATTGCAGGCAATGTTAATTATTTCAATCAATTACGTGAATAAGACAGTCATACATAAATTTTTCTGCTTTTATTCAGATAATTGCCTTCGTAATAGTGACTCTGGCTAGAATTTTTAATTTTTGTGAGTTCCTTATTGTTAAATATCTTTAAAAAAATTTTAATTGAGTTTTACCAAATTCTGAGATGTTATTAAACAAATTAAATGATATTTATTACAATTACAGGTAATGTTAATTAATTGAATCAATTACGTAAATAAGACAATCATACTTAAATTATTCTGATTACGGTTCACATAATGTGCTTACAATTTAATAGTGGCTCCAACTAGAATTTTTTATTTTTGTGAGTTCCTTATTGTTAAATATTTTGTTCAGATAATTTGTTTCGCAATAGTGACTCTAGCTAGAATTTTTATTTTGGGAATACGTTGTTGTTAAATATCTTAAAAATATTAATTGAGTATTACCAATTTCTGAGATGTTATTAAAAAATTAAATACTATTTATTACAATTACAAGTAATGTTAATTATTTCATTGAATTACGTAACCGTAAATACCGTTACGTAAACTTAAATAAGAAAGCCATACTTAAATTATTTTGGTTTTTGAACAGATAATTTGCTTCGTATTAGGGACTCTAGCTAGAATTTTTTATTTTTGAGAGTTCCTTATAGTTAAATGTCTTAAATTATGAATTGAGTTTTGCCAATTTCTGAGATGCTATTAAAAAAATTAAATACTATTTATTACAATTGCTGGTAATGTTAACTATTTCAATCTACTACGAATGTGAATAAGGCAGTCATACTTAAATTATTCTGTTTTATGTTCAGGTAATTTGTTTCTTAATAGGGATTCTAACTATAAAAAAGAATCGTGAATTTCTTCCGGCCATTATAATTGTCATTATGATTTATACTCATCTGACAATGCAAAAACAATTTTCTATCAGTTCAAAAACTCTTAAATTGGAATAATCATCACGAATTAAGGCGTGTCTTTCGAGTTTCATGATAACTGCGAATTTGATAGGCTAGTCTGAATATCGTGTTAAAAAATGCATTGTGTTATGTAGATAGCCCAATTAATCTGTAAATAATTACTATAATTATTTGAAGCTAATAATGATTATTGCATGATATTACTATGGAAAATCATAAATTATTTTTCAGAAGATTATTATATTACAATAATGTATGTTTCGAAGACAATATTGTTTTTTAAAGTTATTAGCATTAATTAGATAAAAAAACAGACGGTAAATTTTAAAAGCGATTTTCTTTTTCTTGAATTAAAAAAATTCCATAAAAATCAAAATAGAATTGTTGTATTATTTAGAGGTATATTTCTTTATCAGCATACTTTTATTTGATTTGTTGATTACAATTTAAATAAATACAAATGACTTTTTACAATCTCATATTGACTATTATAAAAAAAAAAAATAGTACTGTATAAAAATTCAGCTATTTAAGTAAGATATTTCTTTTTACATAAGCGTTGCCTAATGCTGTTTTCTAAATTTGATATATTATCCTCCTGCATACTCTTTGTTATACATATCTTATATATATCTTGTATACTCTTTATTTATAAATATATATATTTACTACATATGTTATTATTTCAATTTTTACTAAGGCATAATGAAAATTTGATCTGATGGGCTAGTGACTAGCTCTCTGGCGCTGAGTGCCAGTGGTGTTATTGGATTCCCGGTGGTGTTATTGTAGTACCAGATTGGAGTCCCGGTGGTGTTATTGTAGTACCAGATTGGAGTCCCGGTGGTGTTATTGTAGTACCAGATTGGAGTCCCGGTGGTGTTATTGTAGTACCAGATTGGAGTCCCGGTGGTGTTATTGTAGTACCAGATTGGATACGGTGGTGTTATTGTAGTACCAGATTGGAGTCCCGGTGGTGTTATTGTAGTACCAGATCGGAGTCCCGGTGGTGTTATGGATGTTTATAGTAATACGGAATCCACTTTAAAACGTAGGTCCCAGTCTAATAGGACTGCAGAGCGTTGGGCGTAAGGCTAAAACCCTACCCCGTAAAAAAAAAAAAAAAACCCCACATTTCTGGTCTCGAAATCTGCCAGTAGGCAGATGCCCTTGGCCCACCATGGGACTGTTGTGCCAGTGAAGACGAAGAAGATAATGAAAATTTAAAAAACTTTCTACTTTTTAATGTTTTTATAAACATTGATCCTCTTCCTATTTAAAATACTAAAAAAAAAAAAAGAAAGAGATTGAAATAAATAAATTAGTAAATTTTTAATTTACGTAAATTGATAATCTTTGGATTCAAATAAATTTTGGGCTTTAAGTTTTCGAATTCAAAAAATAAATAAAATATAGAAATTTTCTCCAAATTTAGAAATTTTTCTAACAAAAAATTAAATGGATGCTTAACAAACATACAAACATACTTCACGAAACCACCAACATATAAATATACTTGATGAAATACACTATTAATATATTTTGTCTTAGTGAATATTCTGTAGTATACGCCAACGCCAATTCATTTTCATGTTTTTAATTTTCTAATAAAATGCTTATGGAATACTAAATACAAAGTGTTTGAAATCTAATTCATATCTAGAATATATAAAATTATCTGTGCAGCTCTATCTAAATTCTCAACCTTCAGACTGCAAAATATCATGAATAAATCCATAAAAACATATACTTTAATAAGGATAACAGTTTCAGATCACTTTTAACCTCCACGATTGTAAGAATCCATATGAGGATATCAGAGTTCAAATGGTGTGTTTTGTCCATCGTCGTTTGGTTTTGATTAAAGTGAGGAGGTGTACTTTAAGCCATTCGATTTAAAATTCAGGCCACGTCCAGATTAGTCATCAGTTAACCTAATTTAACTAAAAGAAAGGAGAGGAAGTAGTTTATAATAGAAAATATGTTATAAGTATAAACAACATGAAACTATTAAATGGCTATTAAAAAAAAAAAGATGCATATAAATTTTTTTTTATCATTTTTTAAAAACAACATTCAAACTTTTCCTATTGCAGCATAGGTGAATGTATTATTTTAAAAATATTACTTGTTTATTTCTAATATAGAAAATAAAAAAATATTAATAATGTTAAAAAGAAAACAGAAGTATTAAAAATACAACGATATTATTTCCTTTATAAATTAATTACTTAAGGCAAAATAAATTATATTATATTATACTCATCTACAATTATAAAACACTCCAAGTCATTTATATCCGTTGGGTTGTCTTGAAATCAACGTGGATAGTTTAAAGTACAATTATAATTATTGATACACCAAGTCACTGAATGGCTTGAAATCAACGTCCATCGACTCATGTATAATTATCATTACACTCCAAGTAACATATATCAATTGGCTGTCTTGAAATCAATGTCCATAGGTTCATCTACAATTATAATACATTTCTAGTCATTTGTATCCATTGGCTGCCTTGAAATCAACTTCCATGGACTGATGTATAATTATAACACATTCCAAATCCCTTATATCTATTGGCTGTCTTGAAATCGATGCCCATGGACTCATCTACAATTATAATACACTCCTAGTCTCATTGGCTGTCTTGAAATCAACGTCCATAATATTAGCTGAATATCAGTTCAATATAAAAAAGTGAAACAATTAAAATTATTATAAAGTTGCTCCTTTTGAACATATAACTCCTGATTATAAAGAGAACTATGTATTAAGGTTATTTATGATCAAAAATACTTGTTTTTCATATTTAAAAATATATTTCAAAATAGAGAAATCTAAATCAAAAATGTTTCCATGGCATGGTCCGATAAGTTATTCACGAAAATTACGTTCTAGCTACTTTTGTGGAAGATTTGTGATTCCCATTTGCTCAACTAGAGCTACTTGAAATGATAACACTGGTTTAAATTTGGAAACTTGTTTTGCTGTCGTCGGACTAGTTGCACGATAAATAAATCGTATATTTTCGCACAATATATAGTCGATAATTTTTAAAACTTTTTCTAAAGCTAATTTATAGGAATCGGCTTACATAGGGATCCATCCTAATTTCGCAAAAAAACTTACTTTTCCGTCAACCAAGCGCAAGCGATAAATCGCCACACATCACTAAATAGGGTACGTTTTTATTTCTTTAATTTGTATTTCTGAAGTCAATAAAAATTAATTTTAAATGAAATGAATTACTGGTTTCATTAAAAGGAGTTATATTGTTGGTTTGTCGCATTGTTACATAAACGTAATATCTGATGATGGTGAAATTTGTACCCAGTTAACGGAAAAGTACCGAAACATACACCAGAAACAATAATAGAATACCGTAAATAATGAATGTTGTAGGATATTTTTTCCATTTAGGCTTATATAAGGATATTTGAGTAAATCTTTTTAAAGAAAAATACACTTTCGGTTTATATTCGGAAGTACAGGTAAATTAATTAATTTTAGAAAGACTTCTAGGAATCGTAGACGTATCTACCAGTCTTACCATGTTATGAATTTTGTAAAAGGTTTTCCTTTTTTTGATGCGCTTAGCAGACGTTTAATTTGATAATCATTCAATAAGTTAAGTGGATTGAATTAAGAAAAGAACATGCCTGTTTGTATATTTTATGAAGAAATCCTTTATTAAATTTTTTTTTCCTTCAAATTATTAACATGATCTAAGTCGATGCTTAAGGTATACAAAAATGTGGTAGATGCTATATTTCTTTTTATGAAATTTCAAATTCAATTCTCATGTCTTTTAAAAATATAAAAAATGTTCACTATACGATCTTCAATATCTTCGAGATATTTAAAATTTTATGTAAAGTCCTTCAATGTAAGAATATTACCGCAAAATCTCTTGAACTGTTAATTTTTCATCATCACTGGCGCAACAGCCCCAATTTGAAGGACAATGAATAAATGTTGAATATATTCGTATTTAATTTTAAAAAAAACTAAATAATGACACAAAATTATATGAAGCCAATAAAGGAACAAAAAAATGTATATTATTATTATTATTTTTTTTATTTGAAATATTAGTTATTAATGCAGCATAGCTGTAAAATATAGAGAGGAAATTGTATTAATATTATTATTGTTATTCCTACTTAATCATCATCAGCGGCTAAGTTGGAAGAAGGCCGTCTGCCTACTGGCAGATTACGAGACGAAAGATGTTTTTCTTTTTAAGTGGTAGGGTTATCAGCCCTGCGCCTATCAACCATATTAGACCGGGAACTACAAGTTAAAGGGGATTCCGAGACACTACAAACATCCAGGGCCCCACCGGGACTCGAACCCGAAACCTGTGGCACCGAGTGCCAGGGATCTAGTCTACCAGACCCCAGACTGTTCATTTTTGTGTTTACGAAATACCATGATAAATAAAATTAATTATTTTCTCTTTTCCCAAATGCTAAAAAAATAATTACAATTATATATAATAAATCAATAAATTTTTATTTTTTTCTCTTTCCTAAGAAGTAAGTGTCGCAATGGAGCCAGTTCGTCGAGCTGTTAGAGCTCTAACACTTTTTACTAGAGGTTTCGAATCCCTGAGCGTTATAGATGATTGTAATGGTTCTGAAGTCACCTTAAAGCGTAGTCACTGTCTAATTAGTCCTAGTGTACAACAAATAAACAACCAGGCAATAGACAAACTAGGCCATGGCTTTGAGCGTAGGGATAAACAACCCTACTCCGTAAAAAAAAAAGAACTTATGTTAAGAAAGCCCAGACGCAAAGAAAATGATAAAAAGGATCGCATCCAGACGACTTGGATACTTGCGTCAGGATGGGTTTGGCAGCTGGTGGAAGATGACTAAGGCAGCCTTGGCCGGGAACCGGCTCTAGAACTTAAAAAGAAAGAAAATGCTTTCAATTGATCACTGCAGAAACCAATCTTATTAATTTTTTTGATGACATCATTTACCGTAAGCGTATCAACTAGTTTCTGATTTCTTGATTCTCACTTTTCTTACGTTTTTCAGTAGAAATTTCATTTCAGTAAACATTACCCATGTTAGAAAAATATATTTATTACTGTACAATCATAATTTAAATTCTTATTGTTTGATTTATCCTTATAAGCAATAAATATAATTTTAGAATTCTACCTTCATAATAAAAGAAAATTGTTTTTAATGTTAGAAACTGAGCTAAATAAGGAAGTGAAGTTATTGTTGTTTTATCACCAAGAACTATATTTGTCATTCTCTCATCTATTCATAGACAGTTCTAAATTTTGCTGCTCACATCTATTAATATTTTTGACAGTAGAGTTGCTTATAATTTATGAAATTATTATTAAAATGAGCATCAGAATTCACTAAAAATATGGTTCTAGTAATTTGTATAGAATATGAAAATATTCTAAAAGTTATATTATAAATTATTAAAGTAAAAATGTAAATCCTTAAAAATATTTAAAAAAAAATCTTATTTTTGTTTTAACTAAAACTGTTTTAGCTGTTTTAAATAGGTACCTTCTGATGTTATAAGCAAAAACTAATAATTGCTATAAAATTATAATTTATCGAAATATATTAAAATTAAAAAATAAAAAATAATTTACAGTAATAAAAATAATTTTTGAGTAATATATATAAAAAAAAAGATTGTCTGATTAAAATTCTAAAGATTAGAGATTATTTACTGAGATTGTCATTAAAACCCCTCAAAGATGATTATTTTACATATTACTAGGCATTAAATGAACTATAAGCTATAAAATTATACATTTTTTAAAATTTTATTGAAGGAATTATTTGAAATTAATTAAAAATAAAATAATATTTAATAACTATTACGAAGAAAAATTTTTCATACATTTTCATTACTTTTTTTCATCCTTTTTAAGGAATTATTTGAATTGAATTAAAAATAAAATAATATTTATATAAATTAATATTCCGAATATTATTACGAAGAAAATTTTTTTCAAATTTTGTTCAAGAATTATTTGAATTTAATTAAAAATAAAATAATATTTAACAACTATTACGAAAAAAATTTTTCATTACGTTTTTTTATGTTTTTTTCAAACTTTTTAAAGGAATTATTTGAATTTAATTAAAAATAAAATAATATTTAATACTATTACGCAGAAAGATTTTTCATACTTCTTATGTTTGTCATGTCTGTATGTCTTTCTGTATGTTTATGTCTGTATGTCTGTATGTTTATGTTTGTATGTCTTTCATACTTCTTATGTTTATTAGAAGTATTAATTTGGTTACAAAAATAAATCGGAAAATTAGACAGAATAATTCCGAGAATAATTTTAGAATAATTATTACAGAATAATTATTTACAGAATTATTTTTTTGAAATTTATTGCAGTTTAAAAGAATTTTTAATATTTTGTTTCTCTTATCTTACAATTTTTTTTTTTTCCAAGAAATTTTAAAATATGATTAAAATTACTGCATGGATTTCAATTTTTTAAAATAGACTGTAATATTTGTGAAATCTAAGGCCCCAAAATTTGTGAATTATTATTTCTTATGAATAAATGTAGAATATGGATGTTTGTTAGAACCTGAAGTATTTCCCCTTCAAAATTGCCTAAGTATCTTCAGAGAATTCCACTATTTATACGCTTAGAATCCTATTAAAACGAGAATTATGAATCATAAAATTTAAGGATTTAGCCCAAACGATTATACGAAATAGCTATCATAAAATTTTACAATAGCTTTATAGCATCTTATTTAACAACTGGCATCATTTAATAGGGTTGTTTAAAATTATGGGCATCTTAATCTATTTAATCAGTTGGAAAGGTTTTTATCGTTAAAATATTATTGGATTGTAACTTTATTTAGTTGGATGAAATATATATTTATTGTATTGGATTTTTCTAAGGAGTTTTTTCGTATTTTTCAATTTGAAATTTTTTTAATTATTAATTTATTACAGAACTTATTATAATTCTATTATAATTTATCATAGAATTCATAATTTAATCATTAATTTATTTAGAACATTATTATAGTTTAAAATATAATTAATCATTAATTTATATAGAATATATTATATATAATTTATATTATTATAGAATATTTATTAATTTATTATAGAATGTATTATTTATTATTTATTACTTTGTATAAATAAATTTCCTTTTAAGAATTACTTTTTTTTTTATACTTTATGCAAATGTTTCTGCTTGATATTCTAAGTTAGAAATGTATGTGCAAGGTTAATTATTCGCTAGTCTGGCTAGGTTTTTATGTTGTTGAAATATATGCAATTTATTCGCATATTATAAATTGTAAGAAAAGTGTATTAATTGAATCTTTATACAATAGGAATATCAATTTTGCCCAATGTGTTAAACTTTTGATGAAAGATATCTTGGTTCGAAACTTAAGCTGTGATGCTTAACTAAAAAGCTTCCATATCTAAACCGAGATGGTGTATTATTCATAAGCTGGAAAATCCTTCCATTAGGTTCAAGAAAATGGGGGAAAAGATGTGGCTCCTAGATGCTATTCTTGTAGGTATTTATTACAAAGTACGGTGCCAAAATGACAGTGATGGATGCAGACCCACCATAGTGAAAAATGGGCTTCTTATTTGCCGTTGTAGCGGATCAAAATCCTTTGTAATGGATTTACCATTGTAGTGGATCAAAATCTTTTGTAATGGAATTACCATTGTAGTGGATCAAAATCCTTTGTAGTGGATTTACCATTGTAATGGATCAAAATCCTTTGTAGTGGATTTACCATTGTAGTGTATCACCTTAGATCAAAATGCTCAACTTCGAAAAATAATACAGTAACACAGATCTAAAAAAATCTGAAAAAAAGTTTTCCTTGCTAGGATTTTAAGTAAAAATGTTATATGTTAAGATTTCATAACTTGATTTTAATAAAGCCAACAACTGCTTTGTTATTTAGTGATGTTCAAATAAATTTTATTATTATTACAAATATGTGTAATATAATATATGTAAGATCAGATATTGCACTTCATATTTTGTTAAATTTGAAATTAATATTACGAGTGCTAGTTTTACAATATAAGGTAATGATAATTCTTATGTAAGGCAAATGGTGCATTGCTGTTCATTAAATATACATTGATTGAAAAGTGCAGACTGGTTACAATACATTCTACTCTCTTTCAATAAATGTAAAAAAAAAATATTTGTTAAAATTTAATTATTAAATTCGTTTAAATTTTATTATTATAAACAAATTTGCTGATATTGTTAAACTTTAAAATGTACTTTTAATAGAAAAATAGTGCAAATTTAAACAATTACAATTAATACAATAAATACAAATTGTACAACAATTACAATTAGTACAACTATTATTTAAACAATAAAAATTGTGTGAAATTTTTCAATAAAGTACAAACGAAATATTTGTATTAAGAAATAAAGTAAAGAAATAAAGCATTTGCAAAAAAAAAAAAAAAAAAAAAAATCTATAATTGTTAAATGAAGTATGTTAATTGTGTATGCATAATTAATTTGCCTTTTTAAAATTAATTAGTCTTCTATGTTGGATATTATTTTATCTGAGAGATCACGCAGATCATCATTTTTTTATATTCATGCATCATTAATAATAGGCAGGAGAAGCTCTGTGTTAAAAAACTGGGGTTGAATTTTGCTCATAAAAGGTTATAAAAGATCCTGTAACAAAACGAGGAAAATTAATTAAGGAAATAAATTTAATATAAATTTAGAAACAAATATTCAAAATTAATGGGGGGGTGTTCAAACTGATTTTTATGCCATGTTTTGAAGTGAATTAATTTTTTGCTTCAGAAGGTGGAAAAGGTGAATTAAACGGAATGAGGCATATACATTATTTTTAATCATATGAATTATTTTTATAATATTACTAAGCCTTTTTTTGCAGATGTGAATTATGAGTAGGGAAAGAGAAAATCATTAAAAGCCTTACATTTTTCATATTTTATTGCATGGTATTTCTAAAGTTTAAAGAAACAAATGAAATTTTTTTGTCCTAATGCAGCTGACAGTTAATCTTAATGCCATAAGCAAGGACTGCACCGACGTTACTAATTTAGCATTACCCAAGGGGCACGTGTAGTTAGAAGATATGCTACGGACCAGAGTAGCGCTACCCTCGCAACTGTCTACTATCCTATTAGACCGGGACCTACTGTTTAAAGTGGATTTCGAACCACTATAAACATCCATGGCTCTACCGTGGCGCGAACCCTGTGGTACTGAGTGCCAGAGCGCTAGCCACTTGACCATTAGCCCCCCCCACACACACAAAGTAAACATTGGTATACTGCATTTGTATTTACAAAAACATAAGGAAAAATCTTTAACAAAAAAGGAAAAGTTTCATCTCAGAGAAAAATCTGACAGATAGATGTAAATAGCTTAACGGTAGAAGTTATTTAGCATGGATTTATTTTATGGGAATTTTTATGTTACTTTACAAATAATAATGCTACCTTACATTTTGTACTTCAATAATGTTAAAAGTGATACTTCTAATCTTTAACTGATCTTTTTAACCGTAGGTTTTTAAAGGATGAAAAAAAAAAAACAATGAATATAACATTTATTATTGGTTCGGGGTTTTTTTTGCTACAATCTTTCTACTCATGTTGGGAAAAAAAACGTGATTTGAAAATTATTGTTTTATAATCCCATAAGCTAATTAAGTAGGCCTAGTTTAGTTTGTTTCTCTATTGTCATTTTTTGCGTACTTTAGGCTAATTAGATCGGCACCTACATTTTAACGTACATTCCAAGCCACTAACAAACATCCATGCCTCAGCCAGTATTCTAACCTGAAGTCTGTGGCGACAAAAACCAGTGCTCAGTTAATTGACCATCAGGCTGCAGTTAAGTAGGAGGATAATATTAGTGATCAATAGGAAATTTATATGATAGATTTATGAAATATTTCCGGTGTAATTTATAATAATTACTAACATTTTTAAAATGATTTATCACCTATAAAGTGGCAAATATGACTATATTGCAACTTTATTTCCATTTCTCTACTTAATTTATTTAGGCTGGGGTCAAACACTTTTCATTTTGGACAACCCTGTCTTAGTTAACTCTTAACCCCGTGCAAAATGTCCAGATCATCAATCGAGATATCCTGCCTTTTCTGAGTGCGTAATATATGAACGATTAATTAAATGAAATTCAAAGACTGCCTTGTGGATAACTGAGAGAAAAAACTCTCTAATTTCCCCTTATTTCATCTCGGCATGGCATCCTCACATTCTCCGCAGTTATGGTTAAAAGATCACTGGAACACAGCAGAGCCGCCGGGGTTTCAGGGCAGTAAATTGCGGAGTAACATGGGCAAAGATCGTTGGAATAGGGAAATGTTAGAAGTGCAGGATTGACTCTGGTTTATGTTTGAAAACTTTTATTGACATTTTGCACTGACCCGAGAGAGCGTTTGAAGAGGAAACTTTTGCAAGCCATCAAAGAAAGGGGAAGTAATGGATGTCACTTGAGAGATCTGAGGAAAAGGAAGCTACAGACTGAAACGATGGTACTTAATTTAAGATGCCACTGGTATTTGTTTTTGCTCCGTTAGAACATATTTATTCCATAATTTTAGCTATCTCATGGTGGATGTCTGTTTGAAAATGTGCAGAAAATGTTAAAAATCTCCATTTAAGATAACGTAATAAGTTTCTCCATTGGATTTATGTCAGTATTTTTCATTTTGTAATATATTACCTTTATTCAGTAAATATTATCTTTAAATAGGTCTTTGTAAGAGTGGAAAATATGATATTCTTTACATGATATAATGCTTAACAGTGAAATTTTCAAAAGTCAATTCAATAGAAAATGAATGAACTCTCTATTTTGCAAATTTTGCATTAAATTATTCTGTAAATTTTGGATGAGGATGATGCTTAAAAATTTATTAATTCTTCAATTGATAAACTCTTAAAAATAAATTCTTCAATTATCTTGAGGACGATGCTTAAGAATATATTGATTCTCCAATTAATAAATTCTTAACCATAAATTCTTCAATTAATAAATTCTTCATTTATCTTGAGGACAATGTTTAAAAATTTATTAACTTTCCAATTAATAAATTTTTAACCATAAATTCTTCATTTATCTTGAGAACATTGCTTAAAAGTTTATTAATTCTCCAATTAATAAATTTTTAACCATAAATTCTTCATTTAATAAATTTTTAATATTTGAATTAGAATTTTAAATCCTCTTTCTGTTTACTTATACAATGTATTTACTTTTCCTAAAAGCAATAAACGAAGAATCAAATACATATTAGATAATATTAATTAATACTGACTCTTTATATAGACTTCAACAATATTTTTTATGTAGATTAAATTTAAAATACTTTGCGTTATATAATAATACGCTAATAAGCTTTACCAAAATCTTGGACTAAAATTTGTCTGAAGTTCATATAATGCAAATCTATGTTTTAAGGACTTTTGATCTGATCTTCAAATGGTTATAATTTTGTTTTATTTGGTCAAAACATAAATTTTCCGCAATAATCTTTAAAAACTTTAAAAACGTTTACTATAACATTCAATGAAAGTTCAATTTTTGAGTTCAGAATTACATATATTTTTTACAAAAATATATTTAATTATGAAATCAAAAAACTTTAAAAATAAAAGCCAAAATTTTGTTATCACATTAGTGAATAGTAAATGAATTGCATTTATATATAAAGAATTTTGTTTATCACATGATAATATTTTTAATAGGAATTTATAACATGAATTTTATAATAGAATTTATAACATGAATTTTATAATAGGAATTCATAACATGAATTTTATAGTAGAATTTATAACATGAATTTTTATAATATGAATAACATGAATTTTATAATATGAATTTTATATAAATGAATTGCGTTTATAGATAAATATTCTATACTTGACATTGAACTAATTGCAGATTAAAAATTTATTTGCATTTCTTTGAGCCTTTTTGAATTAATAGTTTATGAAATCAGAGTGCAAAAGGCAAATTATTACTTATTAAGCTCTCTTTTACTAACGATCACTGAAAGGTTTCGGGTCATCTACAACACGTTTGAACTTTGAGAATTATTTAATTATTTAAAAACGATATATGTGTGTTAAGGTCTAATGCTCTTTAAATCACGATTTACTTTTCAATCGTAATAGATGAAAGTTGCAAAAATTAACAAAAAGTTTAACCTCAGTTGATTAAAAGAACCCATATTTATCAAACAAATTATAAAGGGAACAAAATTCACTTTCACTGAAGACTGGGAATACCACATGATTTTTTTTAATGTCAGTAATCAACATATAACTACTACATCGATTGAAGCGATTCATCGATACTCAATTCATGTCTCAGTTCTTTTAAGAATCAACAATGAATCAATTTCTCAATCATGTTGATCTTCTTGATTGGTGGTTTAGCCTTCTTGACATAAATTGCTTGAGGTGAGAGAGTAGATGAATCTTGTTTTTGCATATGATTAAGCACTAAAGCACAACATATTCTTTAATATGACCTTTTAAGAACCTTTTAAAACTTCCAGACCACTAAAAAAATAATTTGAAGGTTGACTGTAAAACATATTCTACCTTTTTTTTTTAATTTTAGATTAAGTGAGGTTAAGGGTAAACACTTTTTTAGAGCTCAGAATTTTTATTTGGGAAAATTCTCAGAAAGAGGAGCTTTTTTTTTTTATGTAATGGATCTTTATATTTTTGGGAAGACATTTATAACTTCTTAAAATGAGATATGAAAACTGCACAAAACAAGGCCATAGCAGGTCAAGGTAAAATTAACTGCTTTTCTTAACGTCTTTGCATTTGTGGAAGATTAAAACATTGCAGTAAAATTTGTTCAAGGTTTCTTTAATTAATGTTTCTTTTTAAAATTAACAAATTAAATATATTTATTGCATATGGAAGTGTGATGTTACTTACACTTTCAGTAGTTTTGAAGATGGTATTCATTATTTCAATCCTACTTAAAGTTCTGTTTGTATAATATATTTTATTGATAGTTAAAAAATAAAGCTATTTACGTAGAAATTAATTTGTTTTATTTACACTGATTATTGATTTATAATTTATTAAAATAGATTTAAATTTAATTAAACATTTTTCAATGATATATATATATATTTTCCTGAATTTTTAAAAATAATTTAAATCTTATTATAGTTCAACAATCCTAATTTAGAGTTACATTTTATTTTCTAATTTATTTAATAGGACAAACATGTATTTTAGTATATCAAGAATATCTTAGTATATTTGCAATTTATTTTTCTTACAATCCTACTTTAATTTAAATTTTCAACAAAATTCTCAAGTTCTACTAGATTCTTATAAATTTTTAAGCAATTGTTTTGTAAGCTATATACATATATATGTGAATATGAAATAATTATATGTAAAAATTATCAATCATTCTCTTCTGATACGGAACATATTCCTTATGGACTTCACACAATTCAATTAATTAATCAATCCACAATTCAAATCATTATGGACTTCACATAATTTGTGCAAAATTTATTTATTGTTCTTTTGCTTTTATTATTAGTTTTATGAACTGAAATCTAAAGTTTTAATAAAATTCTTATTTATCAGAATGAATAAATTAATGAAACATATGCAGTACAATGAATGATACTCATAAATGCACATACATGATATGTGTTATACACATATGCATATATAATATTGCTAGAGTGTTTCAAATGTTGAACATTTGCTCTGTGACAATGTAATCGATAGTAAAATTAATCAATTCTTCGTTGCCCAATGTTGCATCATAGAGTGCTTTACACCATACCATCAAAATTTTAAAACATCTCCTAGAGACATTGGCCTCCTAGGATTTTAGGGGATTTGCACCATTCTCCTCAAGAAAGAACTTCTCAATGAAATAGTTTTCTGTCCTGCAGATTTATCGCGACCAATTTTTGGCATAGGCACGGTAACTCTCAATTCGACTTCACTTATTGGAGCTGAACCAAACTTTTTCGTCTCGAAATATAATCCATTGTTCACCAGGATTTTTCCAGAACCCTATAAATACAATATAAAATCATATGTAATAGATGGTAATTTTTTATATATGAATATATTAAAATTATTGAATCTAGGTGTGCAGACTGATGAGGAGAGTTTACGAAGTTACTTGAACATTTTGAATATTAAAAACCTAAGAAGACGTAAAGGAACTAGCAATAAGCTTGTATTTTCAGCTATTTCTAACCTTATTACTTTTTATTACAAAATCCAACGGATCCAAGAAAAATAAAGAGTTAATTCACGATCCACGAAACCTTAACTAATATAAAAATCCTATGTAACAGATTGGTAATTTGTTCTATACATGAATGTAGTAAAATTATTGAACCAATATCTGTAGAATGATAGGGAGATAGTTTTTTTCGAGTTTACTTGTACATTTTGAATATTAAAAAACTAAGAAGACATAGGGGAACTAGCAATAAGTTTGCATCTTCAGTTATTTCTAACCCTATTACTTTCTTTCACATTATCCAACGAATCCAAGAAAACAAAGAATTAATTCATGAACCACGGAACCTTAACTACTTTTCGAAGAGGAACAAATTCGAAGATTGCTAAACCATTACTAGAACAGCAATTTTGCATACACTGTGTCTGCAACAGTTCGTGAACATCCCATTCCAGAACGGGCACATGTTTAGCACCCCAGGGGGAGGATATAGACCCTAACACCATTTTGTTAGGAACATCAGCATCACCCCAAAAAAGAGGAAGTAAAGCTCAGTCACGATCGGTGTGTGAACTACAGGCTTGCAGAATCTTCAGATTTATCATTCACTTATTCTAGATAATGAATGGATTAGAAAGAATGCTCGCGTTAAGAGGAAAAAAGAACAGAAAATTATTCTCTAATAGTAGGATTTTTTTTTATTATGCGTTCCATGTGAGGTCTTTATCTGTGTAAATTACGTATGGTGTCAGATCTTCACATATTTCAGGCAGAGAAATTTAGATAGAGTTAGATGTTTTGTGTTGATACAAAACATAAATAATTGCTCAACTTTTATTAGGGTGAAGTAATTAAAATAGACATCATGTAGGCATAAAAGATGAGTTTGTAGATTAGATTTTAAATTCAACTAGAATACGTAAAAAGTATAATAAATATCATCGCCCTTAAAAAATAAGTAATTCGTAATCTTTTCTTTTTTGGATTAAATATTTTACTTTCATAAAAACTATATTTTTTTTTCCCACTATTTTAGAAATAAAACCAAAAATTATAATATTTATTTATATTTATCTTACAGTGTAACACATTATCAAAAAAATAGCTTTAATGTGTTATGCGTTTAAATATTTATTTTTAATACATTCATAAAAAGACTTGAAATGTAATAATTTTTAAAGCATATTGCACTTGTAGTAATTGTATCTTTTAAATGCATTTCAATTTTCCTCATTTGTAGTTTCTTAATCTGAATTTGAATTTTCTCTTTTTAATAGGGTCATATTATTTGGACTTGATATTATTTAAAATAAAATGGCAAAACGACAGTAGTTATAATGGATTATTGGGCATAATAATCAAATATTTCATACATAAGGCTTTTAAATATTTATCTTTAATATAGTCATAAAAGACTTGAAATGTAATCATTTTTAAAGCACATTGTAAGTGTAATTATTCTATTCTATAAATGCAATTTAATTTTCATCATTTGTGATTTTTTAAATCCGAATTTGCATTTTCTCTTTTTAATAGGGTCATATTATTTGGATGTGTTAAAATATTCTTTAAAATAAAAATAGCAAAATAACAATAGTTATAATGGGTTATTTCATCAATGCCTCTTAAGTTGCTTAGCAAATTTCAGTATTTTTACTTTACCTCGAAAATTCTGGCTTTTAATATTTTCTCCCTTGTGCAAATTACATTTTTCTTGCGTTTATATTTTTTTTCATCAATTAACAAATCATGATGCTTTCGGTGAAATCTTTATGTATTGTTGTAATCTTAATATTCCATATCTTAATGGAATGTATAGTAGAAGTCCAAATCGGGTTGATCCAGGTAACTAATCTGCAAGAGAGTTTATGATCAAATCAACTGTATCACGTGCTGCTGTCATCAGATTTATAAATGAGAATATTCAATGGAAAATTTGACAGCAGTCTCTCGTATTGACAGTGAGACTTCCTGTTGGCAGCTTATTAGGTTTTTTTCAACGGTGCATAAAAATGCAAGTAAGTTATACCTAAGCCTTTTCTTGGAACACAGCATCCTTTCAGCATCATAAAGGATGATTTTATCATATATGTTCTCGTATAGATGAATATCAGCTAAAAAATAAATATTATTATTTATAGAATCAAGTCACATTAGTGTGTCTATGAACAAGTCAATTACTTTCCAACAGGAAGATTAATGTTGTCATTTACAAAGGCAAAAGGGCATTAATGTGGTCACCTTTTAATATTCAGAATAAGCTTTGTATATACAGCTTTCTATACCTCGGACAGAGATTAGATGGACCCAGATAGACTCAATGAGGTGCTGGAAAGTGTTTGCAGGTATAATATGTCGCGCTCATTACAGTTCAATTATCAACGGCACAAAATTCATTGTGTCACACAAATGCCACACTCTTTGGCTGATGCATGGTCTTTACTGTGCATATATTTGAGCGCGTGCTTGCACTATATGCACATAGTTTTTGTCACTCTGCGATGGCTCACTGAAAGTAAGTTGTAAGTTGGGTAAGTCAGCTGATCCACTACAGTCACTACAGTACGTTAATTAACCAAAATGCAACACCTTGGCCGCCCTACCCCATCTTGTAGTATACTTTGCTTCTATCTTTCCTTCTTCTCCTACGCCTTATCTTCCTTCTTTTCTTTTGCCATGCACAGTATACTTTTATCACAGCAGCACGAGAACAGTTCATTAACTCTACTTTTTCCTAAATGCTACCACTATTCTCCTGAAAGTCAATAATCATTCCTTTTTACGTTTAATAAATAGCTCCGTTTCTGAATGACAACGAATGAAATATTTTGCGAATGTCTACAACACACTTTACCCATCTATCTGCCGATGGTGCGTGTCTTTCACAATTTATTATTTAGTATCGAACTCAAAACATCAAACATCGAACTCATATTTATATGACTCGACTCTCAGTTAATTATTAAGCAAAATGTAAGCATTAGTTAAACGTAAATTTAACTAATGATTATAATTATCAGTTAGTATATTAATATCAGTAATTATCAGTTAAATGTGAATTTTCATTTTGAAATGTTTGATGGAACATACAGATTTTCGTAATACGCATTTTTACATTTACAAATAACTTTACTGAAACTCAATTTTACTCAATTGTCTATGTGATACAGAAAATAAACAAAGAATGTTCAATGGATGTTTTTTAAGTAAGAAATTCTAATCGTCTGAGACATTTTAAATATTCATAAACAAACGTTGACAAAAGCTAAGGCTTCCAAAATAACACCTGTGGATAACTGATAGATGAAAATACTTAGTGCCCATGTGTGGAACAGCTATCGCAATGCTGCAATACAGATGCATTTCAAAACAATATTTACTTAAAAACACGCCTCTTAAATACATATGTAAATACTATTATTCCACAGTCCTATTAATACTATTTTTTAATAATTATTTTTGCAATTTTCTTAGTTTGTCGTTTCACTCCTTGTCAGTTCTGCTTCTGTTTTGTGTTCTGTCTCTCATCTGTGATCTGTCTCTCTATATATATGCATGATGACGAAGACTTTCAAGAGTAATTACTCTAATAAAGAGTAATGCGTATTGAATAATTACTCTATTAAGAGTAAAACCGAAATTACTTCACGTTGTGTCGTATAGGAAATATAACTTGAAAAATAAGAGTAATATGGAGGATGCGAGATGCTCAGACATGCTGTATGCCAATTGTCATGGAGTTTTCTTATTTATGGAAAGAGTGAATGTGGAATAATTATTTAAAAATTTTCATATTAGGGTTATTAATGCATTAAATAACAAAGGTTATTTAAAAAATAATTTATTTAATTTTTTTGTTTTTTTCTCTATATTATTTATTAGTTAATTTGTCTTTTAAACACCTTAGCATGAAAAAAGGATCGTTTAAATTATTATTATTATTTTTGTGTATAAGGCTTTCTGTCAATTAACCCATCTCTCAAACATATAAAATTTTATATTAACAAAAAAAAACTATCCAACAACAAACTGATCATTCGAAAGATTCATATATTTAATCTGTGTGTCAGTGATCCTATTTCGAAATTTTTCACTTTGTGGAGTTTTAATCAGTTGTCCTTTATAAAGTTTTATTAGATTGTCCTTAATAGAAATATTTACTTGAGGAATTTTTGTTTGACTTCTTTGAGAACTTCAATCTTTTTTTTTTGATTTATATGTATATAATGGTTTTTTTGTCTCGATTGTTGTGTCCTATTTGATATGTGAAAGAACCGCTTCCGCCTGCTTTGTCACCCGAGAGAACAAAGGGATTTGTGCCTTCGAAAAATCGATAAGCAGATTAGTGTCGATGTTCGATGCGGCATGTCGAGATTCTGTGAGAAAATAATCCTCTATGCAACATGATTTTTTTGTTATGATAAATATTGCTATGTAGGAAATGATTCGTAGAAAGAAATTATGGTAAAATTAAAATATAAAAGTCTTTTAGTAGATTCTTAGAGTAGATTCTTGCCTAATTAAATTGCACGTAGGCAAAAAAAATATCTAACAATTATGAATATGGCAAAATAACATGATGATTGTGTTTTAGGTTACAGTCGATTGAAAGTAGTCAGAAACCATTTGGTCGTTTCGAAGTGGTTTTTGATCATGAACTTGCTATATTTCTTCTTGTAAATGATTTTTTATTTATGTGATAATTTGATCAATTGTAATTAAAATAAAAACCGGAGATTTTTCAGTGATTCAACTAAATGAATTTACAACTTATAAATGCAAAATAAAAAAAAAGTAACTGACAGAGAGAGAGAGAGAGAGCAAAAATGAAATTGAAGTAATTTATTCATTTCCATTAAATAAATACGCTTTCACAAAAATATATTAGTTCTTACAAAAAAAAAAATGTAATAAAAATATAAAATGTGTGTCATAAAAATTAAAAACACCATATAAGATATGATGGAAATAATATTTCTACAAACTAGAATAACATTTGCTCGTTACCCCAGATTTTGTGTTTGAGTCCCGGTAATGTCATGGATGTTTGTAGTGGTTTGGAATCCACTTTAAACCTAGGTACCAGTCTAATATGACTGTAGAGCATTGGGCATAGGTTTGACAACCCTACTCCTTAAAAAGAAACATCTCATGCTCGAAATCTGCCAGTAGGCAGATGGCTTTGGCCCACCATGGGGCTATTGCATCAATGAAATAGAAGAAGAATAACATTACAATTAGAATTTAGTCATTTTTCTGAAATAAATCACATTTTGCAAGTTTGTATAGTATTTAAAGTATTTCTGCGAATTGTTTTCAGAATACAGATCTATTATGTTGAATATATCACAATATTCTTTTTGTAACAGTCACTGTCACCTTTCTGAAAAAGTCGCAAACATCCCGCCTCTAAATGAAACCAAAATACAATTAACTACTTTAAAATTGTTGAAAATGATCCGGCGAAAGAGGATTTATCTTTATCTGGTCAAGTCTATCTCCGGAAATGGAGGAAGATTTGTCTAGATGAGAGAATCATCTGGATAAATAGTGGCAAAAGAGACCCCTTCCCCCATGGTGTACCCTTTAAATCGTGAACGACATTCGAATAGTTTAGCATTTGAAATGCTGTTAATTGTAGGCAAAGATTAAGAATATACAGAGCATGCTATCAGCAAAAATATTAACACAATTACAAAGTGTGAAAAGCCAAATCGTGACTTCTTCTTAAGTGAAGATTCTGAGTTGCTGCCCCTACTTGACGCTTTAGGGTCATTAAAAAGAAAGAATGGCAGACACTTCAGTAACAGTTTCATCATCTGTGAAGTGACAGCTGTTTATGGTAGTGTTTCGCTGATCTTTTCACATAAAAATAAATGTAATTTTGTTCCCTTCAAAAGTCTTTAAGAATGATCTTTCCATATCTAAATGTATCGAAATCGAGACAAGTTCTTCTTAATGTTTCTTGCATGCTATAGTCTGTCATTGTTATTGATCAATGGCATTAAGATTGATTTATGAAGTCAAAGAAAATGAATCAATTCTAATTAATATACAAAGTAAGCCGAAAGTTGATGAAACATTATGAACATTCATGTAAAATTAACAGATTGAATTATAGGAATGTGGTATGTATTAAAAGGCTTGTGATTGTAAAGAAATTTGGTACTTGGTATACAATAGACAATATTCAATATAATATTATTTACTTTCTCCAGAGAAAATAATTATTTTGAGTTAAATGCCTAAATGGCAAATTATTTCCCATATCAAAGTCCCCACCATTCGAGTACAACAACTTAAAAGCTTAATTTTTGACACTCCCCTGCCTCCCAATACAATTAGAAACTCACCGTCCTCGATCATTAATAATATTGAGAGAATGTATCAAATTTTGTGTTATTCGGGGAGCATGCAGAAGAGACTGCCGTGTAACATTTAAATATGGATATATTTTCTAGGACTTTTTAAGAGAACAAGATGACATTTAATTCTCACGTGGAAAGATCAGCAAAACTCGACCATACACAGTTCAATGATGATTAAATTGATGTTGAAGAGTCTATCATTCTTTCATTTTAAGTGACCTTACAACGTCACTGAGTCACGAGTCGGGCCGACAATTTTGATGCTGCTGATATTTTTGTTGCTTGTATGTATTTTTATTCATGATCTTTGTCTACCAATGTGTTGCATTTAAAATGTATTTACAAACACAGAACCTTTCGATTTGAGATCATTTGCCAGTATAGCAGCAAATTCAGCGTTACTGAAGTTGCACCGCGAGAGGTCTAGACACTATATTCCGATTTTGCTTGAATCTAAATTATTGAACAGATATTCGAATAGTTGCATATAAGGATTCATACTCGTCTCGTCTATTTCAATAGTTCGACTTACCGATTTATCATATGTTCCATTGGCATAGACTCAGAAGCTTATTGGGTTTCGAACTTAACTGTTTCATTATCTACCAAACCGCTGCATTGAAAATTATGACCTAATAATTATAATGAATAAAACAAAAAATTTAGAAAGGTACTTACTGTTATCAAATTTCATTAAGTAGGACTTATAAGCAATGTTGGATTCATTATTGAAAAATACAAATACTGTTATCAACGATTATTAAGATTTTTCTTTTCTTTTCTCACACATTTCTTTTATTATTCATGTCACAATATTACTCCCACGCTATAGTTGTGAGAACTTCGAGCGCATGAATTCATTAACAAGTTCCGCAGCCACTGGGGCTTCCGCGGTACCAATTGTGGCGATTTTTAAGTGTCATTCATCGCCAACTTTCTTGTCACACCGACTTGAGATTGATTGTCTATGAACTCGTTAATTAAATGTCACGCGGAAGGATTCAATTGTTTCGTTGTCCTTTTTGTTTGTATAGAAATGCGAGCAGATTTTTATCCTGGACTTTAAGAGACTTTTTATGTCTTTCGTGTTTTTGCATCACATCTTATTCAATGAATGATTAGAAGATCAGGAAGTACTAGGTGAAGATAGTCTTCTAATTTTTAACTCTTCAGTGTGTTTTTTGGACTTAAATTAAAACTGAATTTGAAAGTTCAAGAAACATAGAGAAATGTACAAAAAAAATTAAATTGTTAAAAATTTTATTAATTGTAAATAATCTTATAAAATGTAATTAAGCGTTAGAGTAAAATGAAGAATTTTATTGTAATCGTAAACAAAATAAAGCAGGATTAAGTGTTTAAATACTACTGCTATTTCAATTCTGGTAGCATTTTTATCACCTTGCATTTTATTTTTATGAAAAATATTCATAGTGAATTTGTACTTATTATACATTTAGGAATAGATAGAGAAACTGATAGACAAAACAATATTTTTTCAAATACGATCCAAGAGCTAAATTTTTATTTAATATTAAAAGTATAAGTAGTATAAATTATTTTATGCTTCTTCTTCATTGGTGCCTTGGTTAGCGCTCTGGTTGCCAGGCTTCTGGTTCGAATCTTCACGGTGGCATGGATGTTTTTTAGTTGTCGGAATCCGCATTAAACTGTAGACCCCGGTCTAATTAGCCTTTTAAGTGTGCACAAAATGACAGTAGAGCGACAAACTAAACCAAACTCTTCATTGAGTACAACAGCCCCTTCAGATTTTGGGGCAGGAAAAGTTTTCTTTTTTATGGGATAGGCTTGTTAGCCCAATACAACCAACAGCTATATTAGATCATGATCTACGGTTTAAAGATGCTAAATGATTATGATGTTAGATGATGATGATGATAAATAAAAACATTAAAACAGCTAAAGCATACTTATTTTTGCAGTTTTCTTAAAATGTTGCGGAAGTCAAGCGAAAATCGATTAAAATAAATTTTTTTAAATTTATGGACGCTAGATAGAATTTTAAGATGTTGTTTTCTTGCCACAATTTTTATAGCAAATTTAAAGGAGAAAATTACCTTTTTACTTTATCCCCAAAAGTCTTTAACATAGAAAACAAATATACTGTCATATGAACAATATAAACTTTAAAACATATGCAAACTACAAAACTATATTGAAACTTTTAGTGCGCTGAAAAATTAATGAGGATTAAAATAAAAAATACTAACTTTTACTTTTTTCATTTATGTTTAATTATTTTTTCATTGTTAAGAACCTTGCATCAGAACAAATTTGGCTCATATATGATAACAATTTCTTTATATTAAGCGATACTGACCTTCCAATATATTTTGGTACCAAACTTTCTACTTTTATATTCTACGATATGTAAACAGCTGTTTTTAAAAGTGTTAAGAGTTTTAAGTTTTTTTAATTGAAGAACACATTGAATTTTTTATTGAATATAGCATATATGGCCGAGCGTTGGCTGGCTTTGATGAAATTACGCATTTTTTTTTTAAACTAAAACATTATGAGCAAAAACTGCAAACACAAATGTGCATAATTTTTATATACACTCAAGAGCCAAAACATTATGACCACCTGTCAATAATGAGTTGGCCCACCATTGGCGCGCAACACAGCTTCAACCCGCCTTAGCAGGGATTAATACCAGTTAAATACCACTTCCACCTGATCACGTGCCTTCCACGTCATCCAGGCGAGTTCATTGCCGATATTTTTTAATATCATCAGAGAGTGTAGTGAGAATTAAGCATCAGCGAGAAGAATTTAAGAAGAGACTAGACGCAAGACGACAGACGAGAAGTATTTAACATTTAAAAACAAGATTATCAAAAAACTATTAATAGTTTTTTTTCACAAATTCTTACTGTATGACAAATAAACATAATTATAAATTCATAAAAGAGGAAAAAGTGAAATTATATATATATATATATATATATATATACGCGGGCCGCTGGTGAGCATTAGGGCGGAATTTCAATCCATTGAGGCTTTGTTGTAGACATTGTTTAAAAAAAAAAACGAGGAGACTCGAGAACGTTTGGGATGTGCAGCATCTTGTCTCGTTGGTCGGACTACCTGGTGGAAGTTTTCCGAGTTTTCTCCCATGCGACGTAAAACATATAGCAAATGCGTAATTCCCTTTAAAAATCCTTCCGGAAGGCACTGCCCTCCTTCTTTTGTGGCAAGGAGCCAAATCAGACTTCTATCTACTGGTGCTCCATCACAACAGAAGCTTCTACCCCTTTCATGAGACCACACAGGTTCTTCGATTTGGTCTGAATGTTGCTGTCTACCAAAGTGGGATAAGAAACAACAACAACAACTTTGACTTGAGAATATTCACTGGTAAAACAGCAAACATGTAACATTTGTTTTGGCCAAGGTTGTCTTTCACCCCACCCACAGCCACATTTTCCCACTGTAAATTGAATTGAGGGGTGTGTTTGAACTCTCTTCCTAGCAGAAGGTCTTTTATGAACAGATTCGTCTTACCTATTTCATGCATACACATGACATCATCTGCCGCTTTACATCAGATCTATTTTTGCCTTATTGTCACTATAAAAAACATATGCGAGCAATTAACCCATTTTATGTATCATTCAAGAACAAAATTGCCGAAAAAGAAACTACTACATAAATATCGAGTAATGTGTGCCTATAAAAAGATGTAAAATTCTAGTAATCGTAAAACAGGCAATGAGTAAACACATTAAAGAATATATATATGTGTATTTATATAATGGGATAATAACAATAAAAACAATTTTATTTGGGTAATTTTGAATTAAATTTTTGTTTTTTGTATTGTAAGACGCAACTTTCAACGTTTGTGAATTTATATTCCCATAGATGTATATTTATAAAGATATGGATTTCAGATATACATCTATGGATTTCAGAAATCAATGAATATTACTAATATAATAATGTTACAATAAAAAGCTTTATAATCAAAAACCTTTCCTGATAGAAAAAAATTAGAAGATGCATCATTTAAATATGTATATATGAATTTATAAATAAAAAACTCCTAGTAATTCTGCTTGTTTTCAATTCCATAAATTTATAATAAAAATGTATGTTTTATATTAAATAATGTAAATGTAAAACATACAGGAAAATATTTTATGAGAGCTGTTTAGTAATTTTACACATTATTCATTAAAATTAATCTCATGCTATATAATATTACATAGTTATTATTATATAGTATTGAATAGCATTAATATATCCCTTGCAGATGCAATAGCATTTATAACATAATAATTAATATAGTATTAAATAGTTGTTTGGTAATCCTATGCATTATTCGTTAAAATTAATCTCATGTTAAATATTAAATAGCTGTTTAATAATCCTCCACATTATTCATTAAAATTAATCTCATACTAGAATTAAATAGTTGGTTGGTAATTATACACATTAATCATTACGATTAATCTCATACTAGATATTAAATAGCTGTTTGGTAATTCTACACATTATTCGTTAAAATTAATATCATATTAGAATTAAATAGCTGGTTGGTAATTCTACATATTAATCATTACTGTTAATCTCATACTAGATATTAAATAGTTGTTTGGTTTACATTAAAATTAATCTCATACTAGATATTAAATAATTGTTTGGTGTAAATGAAACAACAATGTGAAAATTTCAATTTTTTTTTCTTTAAATTTCCCAGATTTCCAAACTTATTTTTATCACATAGAAATAATATTGCAAATAAAAGTAAAAAATAGCAAAAAAAAAAATTATTCCATTGCATTTTAATATTTTTACATTTCTCTCTGATAAATCTTTTTGTCTTTAACTTAATTTCGAATTTTTTAAAAATTCAGTACAGCTTAGTATTTTTTAAATTTGAATTTTTTTTTAGAATTTTCTCTTTCAATTAAAATTTAATTAGATTGAATAAATACTTTCCATAGAATAATTAAGGGAAGCTTTATTACTTGCTAAGCAATTTTGTTATTTCTAATATCCCAGAATATTCACAATCAGTATTAAACTCGGATATTTAAATCCTCATAAAATAAAATTTCATTAATATTGTTTAAATGAATAAATAGTTAAAAAACTAGGAAATTCACCAATTCAATTGGTTTAATCAAATAATTTAATTGTAGTGAATGATGCTAACAGTAATGCTGAATATAAAGTTTCTGAGAAATGTTGTATAAAGAAAGAGTAGTTTTAATACATTTTTTTGTATATCTATCAAATTTATGTTTTCAAAAAAAAAAAATACTCTTTTATGTTTTATCCATGTCAGCATTTTATTGGTTAACCAAAAGCAAATATCAGCATTATATGCAAAAAATTTTTATATACCTTTTAATAGAAAAAAATTATGTCGATATCTCACAAAAAAGACGTTGATGAATCTTTGAAAACAATACTAGGTTTAGCAGTTTGTCATTTTAAAACTCCTTGTGTCATAAAATAAAGACAAAAATAACTATTAGATTTTTTTTTCAGAATATAAATTAAATTATTTTGCAAAAATGTCAGATAGAGAAGGGGTAATTTTCGTCTGAAAACGTTTTTATAATAAAGAGATATTAATTGCAGATCCATTGGCGACGAATGCCAGAGGTCTGGATCAGACTGCCATTCCTATTTCCATACAGATGTAAATGTCTTGACAAAATATAAACTAATGATTCCTCCTAAGATTAAAATTAAATACCAAATTACAGAACTAAATGTCGACAGCTACTACTCTTACAAGATTAAGGATGAAGCTCCACGAAAATATGATAATGTCTGCTGATGGCGTTAAAAAATACCAAAAAATGTGGTAACTGTCCCAATGTCGAGCTTACTCCTCATCCTGTCTTTGATTGCCCAGCTGTTGAAACCACCATGCATTGCCTGGACCATCCCTCGGAAGAGGATTTATTCTCCATTGGCAATCAAAGCCAATATTATTCGGCAGCACCACGATGTTTGATTTTTTGTACTCTTCAGGGGATACGACAACAACAAGATATATTAATAAAGTCTCAGAAAATTAAAAAAAAAAATAACTCATTTGAGAGAGACTATTATGTTTTCAGATATATATTTCTTTTAATTAAGAGAAAGGTTCTTTTAAATTTAAAATATCGTGTTTTTTTTAATTTATCGTATTATTATTTTTTCTAAAAATATTTGGTAAACTCAGAACAGGAAGGAAGACAACTAGATAAGATACCGATACAGTTCTCGCAATTCATTCAAAACTCAATTGAAACAATTCGATAGAGACAATTCAATTATTCATCGAAACTGAAACGATTCGATTATCCATGTAACTGTTAGTCGAAGACAACATAAGGGAAAAGCTACGAGGAAGTTATGTCGGAAGGGCAACACCAGATTTTACACGATAGCCTTTTTACATTGTATTCTTTAACGGAAAGGATTTGAATTTTTTTAAACAATAGATTGCAAAGAAAAGAAGGAAAAAAAAAAGACTCTGGGTGCCTTATTGCTGTCTTAAGGGCGTTGCGTGCTGACTGTTAGGTGCCTGGCAGCAACCGACTTTTAATTATGGACTTTATCGAAGAGTTCATCTTGTCATTGTTTTAAAAGAGCAATTGTAGTGAAAGTCAGTGATTTATTCGTTTCAGCCTGACAGATATTTCTGTGGAGCTAGAAATGGATTAGCGGATATTAATGCATACAATACATAATATAGCCCCTTTAAATTGTTGTTATACCACACTTTTAAAATCAGAGCTTATAACACTGAAGTATCAAAGGCCAGAATGCTAACCAATTGACCATCTGGCCTCTCTTTGATAAAAGCTTTGATATTTAATAATAATCATACAAGAAAGTCACACTGATTTTATTTGACTTAAATATTTTGGAAATATATCCGTTTTAATTTTTAAAGCTTTATTAACTAATATTTATGAGCCTTGAATTGAATGAAATTTACACCGCTCATAATACGATAAGATAATATAATACTCAGTAAGGGGTCAGTGGCTAGCGCTGTCGCGCTAGGTACCACAGATTTCGGGTTGGAATCCCGACGGTGCATTGGATGTTTATAGGGGTTCTGAATCCACTTTAAACCATAGGTCCCGGCCTAATAAGATCGTAGAGCGTTGTGGAGATAATGTTACTTGCGTCCGTAGCATATCTTCAAGCTACACGTGCCCCCAGGGTAGTGCTAAATGAGTAACAAAGATACAGCCCTTGCTTATGGCATACAGATTAACTGTCTCTGTATTGCCAACTGCATTAAAAACTAGATATATTTTTCTTGGAAGAAAAGACTATTTTTATTTTTTGTTTGTTTATCGCTTAGATGCTTTGTACATCGCTTGTGACTTCAATTCATAAAGAATAAACATAGTGTTTTAACAATTAATCCGTTCTTCATGAGTAATTTCCATTTTCAGGATATCTTTCCTACAGAATTCGACAAAGGCATATAACTTTCCAAATGACATTTTTTTTTTTTTGTCTATCTTGCTTAATTTCGGAGTTAGATATCCAAATGTTTGTGTTTCACCATTGCTAAGACGGTATTCTGTGCACCGGTTATGTCCAGTTTACTATTTATATCGGGCCTGAATGGCTGAGAGGCTAGCGCTCGCTCAGTATAGGTTTCGGGTTCGAGTCTCGGCGGTATCATGGTGGTTTGTAGTGGTTCGAAATCCACTTTAAAAGTAGGTCCCGGTCTAATAGGATCGTAGAGCGTTGCGGTGGCAGTGTTACTGCGCTTCCGTGGCTTATCTTCAAGTTACAAAATGCAAAGTGAGTATGTCTGTGCAGATTGCCTTAAGGCATCCAAAAGACCAAGCTGTCTGGTTTGCACATTAAAAAAAAAAAAAACTATATATGCATCTATCATTTATATAAAGTATATATATATATATATATATATATAAATGATAGAATGCATATAGTCCCCTGTTCCAGTAGATATACTTCAACTACAAAAGTACTTCATTGAGATTAACAAATTTGGTGTTTTTACATTAAAAATCAGTATTGGTGAAAGTACGAAATTTAATTTTTTATATAGTCCCTTGTTCCAAAGTAAACCCATTGTAACAAATGTAACACTAAAGATTTCACCTCTGTGTGACAACAATTTACCAAGATATCAAAGTTTGGGGTCTTCATTGAGGGGTAGGTTATAAAATTGCCAAAAAAAGATTTCGAGATTTGAAATAAGTCCCTTTAACAGCGAAAAGGATGGGTACGTCTATAGTAAAGTGGACATACATAAAATGTTTCATATTATGTTAGCATTCATGATTTGGCATTTTCATAATTAAAAAATCAATATTGAGAAAAAATAAAAATCTAACATTTTATACAGTCCCTCGTTGCCTATATTTATATTTAGTAAATTTTTACATTCATCATAACAAATGTAATACAAAAGTTTTACTTATGTGTGACAGAAATTGATCAAGATGTTTAAAGCCAAAATTTTTTCTGCTTCTTTGAGGGGTCCGTTATAAAATTAATTAAAATGATTCGAGATTTGAAATCAGGGTAATATGCACCTTTATGGAGAAAAGAGGGTTTACCAATAAAAGATGTAGGCATTTATAGTAGGGGTGGTCAACCCTCTGCCCGTCTGAATATTTTTATGACCCGTAAGATTTATCACACTTTTACAAAATATATTTAGTTTATTATGGCCAAAGTAGGGAAAACCATTGTATTAAAAATACATTATGTGTGCATCCATATATTCAAAAATGAACTGTCGAAATTATGAGAAAAAATTAACTTTGATTTATTTGATTAACTATTCTTGCGAATATAAGACAGATATTGCCTGTTTTATTTATGAGTTTACAGAATAATTAATTATATTCTGCAAACTCATGATGCATGCGCATCGATTTGCAAAAAAAGATAAGTAAAAGAGTGCTTTGGTTTGCCGCTCTACGGTCATCTTGTGCACACGAGGGGCTAAACAGACCGGGACCTATAGTTTAAAGTGGATTCCGAACCACTCACAAACACCCATGCCATCAACAGAATTCAAACCTGGTGTCTGTGATATCAAAGGCCAGAGCTCTAGCCAATTGACCAAAGGGCCACAGTAAAAGTGTGGAGAAACAAATATCGCAATAGTGAAATAAATATTTTTTAATGATTTCATTTCTTTTTTTGTATTTCATTTATATTTATATATTTTTTATATTTAATTTTTAGTGTTATATATTTTTTTACAATGTGCATTTAGTATCATTATTATTATACTATCTATATTTAGATCTAAGAATAATAGTAAACACAATAATAATAATTCATTATATTTCAATTTATCACTCCAAAAAATGGTTATAGTGAGTCTAAATCTAATATGGGGATATATAATTTTATATGCGGCCCGTGGAGTTATGATGTATTTCCAAAGTGATCCGCAAGATCATTTGGGTTGGCCATCCCTGGTATGTGGTGTCTACCAAGTGGGAATAAGATGGAAAATTTTTTTTTTCCAGACATTTATTGAAACATTATTTCAATGTGCACGAATGCATACATAAAAAAACATTCTTATGATGCAATTCATAAATATAAATGTTAAGTTATGTAAAATTAACAAGACTTGGAATTCGATCATTATTCATCATTAAATTATAAAGGTAAAAAGAATAAATTTCGGTAGGTAAAGGCGATAAAAATTACAAATCTTGACAAATTTTGAGTTCTGATTTTAAGCAATGTGAAAATAGAGGTCTTTCAAGAAAACGCAGAACTATACAAAAATTAATAAAATAAATTTACTAAATAAAATTATTATAATACACATAAAAAATTAAAAATACACATTACAATAGTTAAAAAGTAATAATAAAACACTAACATTAAACAATATGAATGAGGAAGAATCTCAGAGTTAAATATTTTGGACGTTAGATAAATGTTAAACTTCTGCAATTTAGAATATATAAAAATTTCTACAATCGTTGCAAGAAGTATAAAAGTATACCTCGTCCTTCAAGCGCGTGTCATTGTTATACCTCGTGCTTCAAGCGCATGTCATTATTTTAAGTTAAACATTTCCTATTTTGTTGTTTGTTTCATAAAATTTTTGAATGATAATAAAAATTTATAGCTGATAAAAATATATGACAGAAAATTTTTATATCATTTATGATCCAACTTATCATAAAACTTATTCCTCTATTAAAAATAATACATGAACAACCATATATAACAACAATAATCTCAAAGAAACTTTAGATTTAGTTTATTACAAAAAAAATTAATTATCTTATATTGTTTTTTTTCCTTCTGAAATTTGTAAGAAAGGAATACAGATTGCTGTATTCAAATAAAAATGTAGTTATTTTTTAATTATCTGAATAAGAATAACTTTTATTATAAAAATATGCTCATATATGCTCAAGATATGCTCATATTTAGTTACTTAAATAAATATTTTAAGTTTTATTTAAGAAACTTTTTAATTAAGAAATTTTTTTTTTCTATCATCTTCGTAACGTAATTTTGCATAAGACTCGAATAAAAGGAACAAGCTTTTCAGAATCATAGTCAGAAAATAATTTTTTAAATAAAAATATGAAGAATTCAAATTTACATATTTGAAGAATTCTATTTTAATTTAATTGATCAATTATGTCCAGTTTCATCAACGGAATTCGAAAAAAAAAGATACTTTTCAATTTCATCGTTTTGAAAGCAAAACTTTTACTTCATTTCAAAACATGACAACTATTTGTAAAACTATTTAAAATAATCATTCGGTGTGCTTCTTCTTTAATACTTTTGGAATCAGTCTAAATTAATTATCTGAAGATCTTTTTATTTGTATTATAATTTCTTATTTCTTTTTTCTGATTTCTTCTTAAGAGCAATTGGGTAAATTGAGATGAAGCAGCTAAGACCAGCATAAATCTCAAAGTCAAGTCAAGTCAAGTCAAATTTAGCTTAAAATAATCGAGTTTTTGCATCCAATTACTTTGATGAACTATATGGTATTTATATAATTTTAATTATGTACAAAGAAAATGCTAATGAATAGTTAAAGATTACATATTAAAAGCAACAATACACATATATTAGTGACAAACACACAAAAATTCACCAACAATTAGAAAAGATGTGCTGTTTTTTTTTTTTGCAGTATAGATAAGCATATATTGAACTTTTTACTAATAATTAAATGGACAAATTGACATAAGGGTAGCAAGACATGATTACTTTACTATACGTATATGATGTGGTGAGATAGAGTTAGGCAGAAAGAAATAAGATAAGATTGCTAAATGCGAAAAATCAATTTAAAGGAAGAAATTACTAAAATTATAATTAGAATGATGGAATGCAACGAGATCTAAGCACCAAAATCTACCCACTCTTGGCGCTATCTGGGCATTGTCTGATACTGCAAAAGGATCTACAAATATGGCCTTTAGTTTGGTTCATAGTGGGAGTTCTGCAGTAGATCGCAGATGGATTGTCTCAATATAAGTGAGAGGTTAATTAGTAAGATCCTTAGATGCTCCTTCTTTGAGGATGCTGCAACTAGAAACAGTCGCAAACCCTGGTACGACCCTATTCATGATATCCCTGAATGGCCTAGAGAAATATATCGGTGGCATTGCCACGGTTTTTCTATGGACATGATTGTCTCCTCAAGCACCTTCACAGAATTAAACTGGCCCCTCACCCTCTTTGTCTCTTGTGTGATAACCAGGAAGAAATGGACATGTTTTCCTTTACTTCCTGTTCTGCACTGCCTCCTGTTTCTTTATGGAAATGTTATTGGATTGTCAGACTTCAGTGGAAGGATTAATTGATGCCATTGGTTTCTATCTTGTTCTTTGTATTTATTATTTTTTATGATATCTGGGATCCTGTAAATTTAACATTGGAAATATTAAAAATAATAATAATAACTAGAATGGCAACGTATCGCTTAAAAAGTATTAAGATTAAAAAAAAAAAAAAAAAAAAAAAAGAGCTGATCAAGATTACATAAATTTTTGGAAAATTAACCACACTTTTTCAATGTTTAGATAATTTTTTCTCTTAGAAATAAATCTATTTAGAGTAGAATTAAAGCGTAACTAAGTTGATACAATATTCGCATGGTTCAATCTGGTTTTGGTAGAATAATTATCTTTTAATCATCTTAAAAAATGCCTCGAAAAATTTCTAAAATAAATTTTTTTTCATTTCAAATCCATTTATTGAACTGTATCCATTATTGTTTGTTTAAATTTCTTTATTGACTTTTGTTAATAATTATGTCACAATTGAAAACGTGCATACTGTTTTAATAAAAACTTTTCATTCCAAGATAGCTGTTAAAAGTTATTTATTTAAGCAGTAATTTAAGTAGGACAGTTGGTAATTCTTTATTATAAAAGTAAAAAGTTGAAAAATATCTTTTCAAGTGTTCTTGGAACGTTCTAAAAAGAAAATTTAACCACTTTGAGTGGAACCAGTCTAGAATGCTTTCAGAACATTCATTTTTTTATTATCGTTTGTTCTTGAAGGATGGAACTCGGTTCGCAGGTAGTCATTTCACTTCGCTTCCTCATAAGGTATCATCAGACGTTATTTCTTCTGCTATAAAAAAAAAAGTGAAATATTAGATTTGCCAGTGATTAGGCAGGGGAGGAGTGGATGGATGACCCAGATCACTTTCTATCGAATGAAAGAGAACGTCAAAAGAATCGCGCGACCTTTCTGGAAGTTGACCGGATCATCCTTCCCCTACCCTCCGAGGGGTGTTGGCTCATCCAAAGCACTCAGTGAAAGTGGGTTATTGAAGCAATAATGTCCCCCGGGCGCAAAAAGAAAATATCAGACGATAATTTCACTTTGTTTCATCATTTTTGAGAAGCGAAATGAAGAATGGATTTCCTTTATGACAGACGATTTCGTTGTTGATGCCACTTCGAGATTTCAAAAGGTTCTGTCTTAATTTTTTAATTTGTTTCATTCTGTAGTTGCTTTTAGTGGTTATTAATGAAAGCAAAATCGATGCGAATCATTAAAGATGAGTGATTTTGTTTTTTTAAGAATTGTTCTAGTTGGGATTTCATACGGACTTTGTTCATTAAAAACTAATTATTGAATGTCAAAAACTAATTTGAGTGAACTATTAGCCTAGTTTGTGAAATTTCATAAAAATATTTTGTGTTATTTTGTATTGATGACTTTACTTCAATGTGAAGTAATGCTGTCATTTGCAAATGGCAGATGATGATCTTATTTTCGACATAAGATCAGAAAATGATTATCAATTTCAGAAGTTTTTATTATATGAAAAAAATGAAAGATAACATATAAATTGAAAATATGCTTTATAAGTGAAATATGCATTTTATGTATTTTTAAGATTTATTATAGTGTAATCAGTGCGTGTTCTATATGGTACTATTGGAAAAATTATTAGACTAATCAATGAGGGTTCTCTAGTTGCGTTTTAGGGTTATTAATGAAAGCAAAATCGATGCGAATCATTAAAGATGAGTGATTTTGTTGTTTAAGAACTTTTTAGTTGTTTTCATACTGGCCTGTTCATTAAAAATTAATTATTGAATGTGAAAAAGTAATTGAATGAACTATTAACCTAGTTCGTGAAATTTCATAAAAATATTTCTTGTTATTTTGTAGTGATGACTTCACTTCAATGTGAAGTAACGCTGTCATTTGTAAATGGCTGTTTCGATGATGAGCTGTTTCTTCAAATAAGATCAGAAATTGATTATCTATTTCAAAAAAATCTATTTAAAAGATAAAATGAATATACAAATTCAAAACACGCATTATATAAGAAATATGTATTTTAAGGTTAATTATAGACTAACGACTGACTGTTCAGTAGTTGCGTTATAGTCGTTGTTAATGAAAGCAAAATCGATGCGGGTCATTATAGATGAGATATTTTTTTTTTTTTTTTTTGTTTAAGAACTGTCCATTAATTACTTTAAACGTCAAAAAGTAACTGAGTGAACTAAGAGCATAGTTTGTAAAATTTCATAAAAATATTTTGTGTTATTTTGTGGTGATGACTTTACTTCTATGTGAAGTAATGTTGTAGATGATGATGAGCTGTTTCAACAAATGAGATCATAAAATGATCTCATTTGTTCAAAATCTTTTATTAAATGTAAAAATTATAGATAATATACAAATTGAACCACGTAACGAAATATGAATTTTATGAACCACGAAATATGAATTTTACATTTAATAAAGATTTTTAGATTAGATTTTTAGAGACTTCAATGAGTGTTCTGTTCCGTTTTAGGGTTGTTAATGAAAGCAAAATCGATACAAGTCATTAAAGATGAGAGATTTTGTTGTTTAAGGACTTTTCTGGTTATTGAAGTTAGGATTTCATACGGAGCTGTTCTTCCTTAAAAACTATTTATTGTATGTCAAAAGTGAGCGAACTATTAGCCTAGTTTGTAAAATTTCATAAAAATATTTCATGTTAATCTGGGGTGATGACTTTAATAAGATCTGCCATTTGAAATGGCAGATGATTAGTCTTCTTTAAATAAGATCAGAAAATGGTCATCAATTTCAAAATTCTTTATTAAATGAAAGATAATATACAAACTGAAAACACTCATTATTTGTGGAATATGCATATATATTTTGACGATTTATTATAGCTTAATCAATGTGTGTTCTGTATAAAAATATTGAAAAATTTTAATTAGTGTCCTTAAATTTCACTTAATTTGGGTGTTAATTTGATTTTTAAAAGTTAAATAGTGTTGCAGTTTTTATTATTGTCTATCGTTAAATTATTATTTATCAGCTTTGTAATTTATTTATTTATTTATTTATTAATATTAATCATTAATATTTATATTAATTTATATAATAATTTATTAATATTTATTTATTTGTTTTAATATTAATTTTTTTCTTGAAACTGGGCTAAGTGGACTGTATATATCATAAATTTTGCTTGATTTTAATGATATTGGGAATCTTAAGGTCTTTTTGGTATCTTAAGGCACTGATTCTCAAACTCTTTATATTTGTGCCTCTCAGAAAATATTCTGTCGCCCCCCCTTTTTATCAATAAATATAATGGTAGCCTTACTGAATTATTTTTATCTTAGCAATGTATGGACAGTAAGACAGTAAGAGTTTTTAAAATAATCAAAATGTATTTTTATTATTAGTTGTAATGAATTGTGTTAAAACGTAACAAAAATATTTAATTTTTTTACTGCCAAAATAATCAGGCATTTTATTAACATACATCACCAATGAGATAGATGGTGCTTTTATAAGAACTATTTTTTTTTCAATTTCCAAAATCACAAAATTATGGGTAGAGTTTTAAGAAGTTTTATATTTTGACTTAAGATTTAATAACAGTAAAATAAAAAATCTAACAATCATAATGTGTAAATGTGTAATCATAAATGTGTAAAAAACAAATAAAAATGTAAAAAAAAAATAAGTTTTATTTATTTCAGATTAAAATTTCTTACCTCTGACTTCAATAATTTTGAAGTACTTAAAAATAAAATTTGTGCTCATCAGAAAGTTCTTCCGCCAAACTTTTTATTTACTTAAGGTAATTTAATTTTTCTGTAGAAAATATAACACGTCTGCCTTCCTTTGGGGCTTGTGCTCCACAATTGACAATCACTGGCTTAAAATACATGTACACACATACATAACAGCTATGCAAATATGTTAAACTTATCTATATCATTTGTAGGAGCCAGCCATCAGAAAGATTATCATGCACCAAAACGTTTTTGGGACTGCTCTACTACTACTACACCACACACACATCACATCACTGCACCTAGAGTGGAGATGACTCTTTACAGCTTGAGAATGATGTGAGTGAGAAGTCTGACTTGGCTCCGTGATGCTCTTATATTCATATGAGGCCAGGACTTATGGCTTAAAGTGGATTCCGAACCACTACAGACATCTATGGTACCGCAAGAACTCGAACCCGAAACCTGTGTCACCGAGTTCCAGAGCGCTAAACACTTGGCTTTCAAGCCCGGGACTGCTGGACTGAAATATCTGCGGGTAAGCCAAAAATTAGTTTGAAGATTAAATTAGGTGTTGTAATGTGCAGATACGGTGGACCCGACGCTGAGCTCCTGATTGTAAATGGGTGAGGTTGAGTTGAGATAGGCACAGATTTGAGAAATTATTTACACACGCACAAACACGCACGTATATATATATATATATATACATATACATAATATTAAAGTAAGAAACAGATAATTATAGTTTCGTGGAAGAACTCCACTTCTGTGTTAGGAAAGCACGGTTGCGTTAAATATTTTTCCTCCTTGGTTGATAGTCTGTAGGTCACCTAAACATTTCTCAGCAGGAGCACAGGGTAGCAATATACTCCTGTCGGGTGAGAATCTGTAGATCAATTGATCATTTCTCCTGAATGCCACTAGGAAGCTCTCTAGCCAGCATGTCGGAGGAAGCATGGTTACAGTGTTAATAAAATTCTAAATAAAATAATAAAGATATTTTTCATATAATAAAAAGAAAAACAATTCCACTTCATTAATAAGATTACAGATTGTTCTTAATTTTCATTAATTTTATCATTAGAAAGCCTTTAATAAAATAGTGCAGTGATATTTTAATAAAATTTTGCTAAAACAATGTAGCGAGAGTTTGATTTCAATAAAATGCTCATCAATATGGCCTGCTATTTTAAATATTTTTTTTTCTAATGAAGCTGGCAAATACTTAGACAGTCATCTTCATGCCATAAGCAAGGGCTGCACCGACATTACTCATTTAGCACTACCCAGGGGGCGCGTGTAGCTTGAAGATGTGCTACGGAGGCGAGTAACACTACCCCCATAACTCTCTATGATCATATTAGAGCGGGACCTGCGGTTTGAAGTAGATTTCGACATCCGCTACAAACATCCATGGTACCTCCGGACTCGAATCCGAAATCTATTTTACCGAGCGCTAGCCACTCGGACGTCAGGCCCTACTATTTTAAATGTACCCACCTGGATTAAGGAAAACTTGTACATGTGCCCAATATTAAGGAAACCAGCTATTGATGAATCACCTACTAGTCTATTAACTTTAAAATTGCTAATTGAAGCCAATAATCAAACTTTATATCTCTTCCAGCCATGAGTCCTATTAATTGATATGAAAATTTTGCATTTAAGTGTTCCTGCTACCACTAGGCCACGATTCAGGCTCGGAGTAAGTGGTATAATGAGGTTTTCGTATGGTCAACAACCTGCGACAAAGGAATGCCTCCTGTAAGAAAAAAAAAAAAAGTTAAAAATAAGTACGGATTTAAAATAGAATCCTCGAGTTGATAAGAAACGCGCCACTGGAAGTATCGCATTGAGATAAAAAAAAAGAAATTTCTGGTCTCAGAAGATTAACAACATGACCTAAAATTTAAAACGCATCCTCCTCTTCATCACTATAAATTTCCAAGAGTAGGAACTTAATAAATTCAACATGAACCGCAATTATTTTTTTTTTTCCTTGAGATAAAAAAATTGAAAAGGAGCTCTTAAAAATTAAATCAGTGGCCATCTGAGATAAAGTCTTCTAAATTCACAATGAACCCACATGAGATGAGCCTTGATTTTTTTGGTATCGTAAATCATTATTTTTTACGATTTACCTTTTAATGGTATGATTAGATCATTTAACATCTATTTTGCAACTTTCAATCAACCTTCTTGCATTTAACATTAATTGTTCTATAGAGATTGCAAGAAATCTAAGTCATTATCTCTTTAAAAACCAGACTGGCCAAAGCAAATAATTTTGCGGGCCAATTTGGAAATGCATCATAACTCAGCGGGCCGCTTATAAAATTATAGATCTCCATATTAGATTTAGACCCACTATAGACATTTTTTGGAGTGAAAATTGAAACATAAACATCTTGTATTTACTATCATTCTTAACATAGATAATATAATAATAATGATATTAAACTTACACTGTAAAGAAATATATAACACTGAAAATGAAATATAAAAAATATATAAATATAAATTAAACAAAAAAAAATGAAATCACTAAGAAATATTTATTTTACTAGTGCGATATTTGTTTCTCCACTATTTCACTTAGATTTTGCAAATCGATCTCAATTTGGGTATTTGCACATCGTAATGGGTGTTGCAAATTAGCATCCGTTATGTTTGAGCGTGTTTTGTGTTTGATCAATTTCGTTTTACAAAAATTAATAAATGAATAAATAAAAAAATATTAAAAAAAATGATTTGAAAATGTAAGTTGGACCAAAAGAGCTAACACCTTCAACTAAGAATTTAGTTTGCTCTGCTATCAACATTCACCTGTGCGTATCTAGAAGGGATGGTCACTGAGGTCATTTAAAGTTAAACATATTAGATGTTCTATTAGATTACCCGTTATATTAGATGTTCCAAGATGCGCGCTCTTCATGAGTCCGCAGAATATAATTTAATTATTCAGCGAACTCATAACTGTAAACTCATAAATAAAACAGACAATATCTGTCCTGTATTCGCAAGAATATTATTTTAAAATCAAATTTAATTTTCTCATAATTTCGACAATTAACTTTTAAATATATGGATGATGCACATATAATGTATTTTTACTACATTGGTTTTCCCTGCTTTGCCCAGTATAAAAATAAATATATTTTGCAAAAGTGTGATAAATCTCGCGGGCTGGAAAAATATACAAGGCGGGTTGCATGCGACCCGCGCGCCGCGGGTTGGCCACTCCTGCACTAAAGCAACAATAGTATATGTTATTCTCTAACAAAAGGCATAGATACTAGAAAATCCGGTAGGTTTACAATAGCTTCTTCAATTAATTACATAATGTATTGCCCATAGATTTTCTACTTACCTATTTACGGAGCACAGATAATTGATGTTTAGATAATTTTGTTCTATTTAACAAATATTTTGCTTGTAGTTAAAATTGAGATAGATTTTTTTATTCCAGACACTATGGTCGTTTTAAAATGCGAGTGACTTTGTCCTGAGGTTATTAGCCACTTAAATGTCACATTCGTAACAGGTTACCCATGCAGCACCGGAGAGCGATGACTGGTCCACTTTACCTATTATGGGCCATAGCAATTTAGAATGAGCACTTTTAAGAATCAACATTGGGACATTTAAACCCTCCTTCTACCTGTACGTGCCAAGTGGAGAAATTTTCTTTTCGACAGATTTATTGTGGCAATTTCTAGCAAAGTCTCGACAAATTTAGGTTTGGCATCATTTGTCAGCTTTCGCGATGAAAAAACTCAATGTTCAAAAGCTCGGGGGGGGGGGGTTACTCTAGGGACACTGACAAATATTTTTATGTTAATTCAAATTGAGTTAGATTTATTTTATTAGAAAAATAATAAAAGTTTGCTTATGTGGACTAACATGCCTACTAAAAGCGTTGTAAATCACAGTCTGAGAAAAAAACCTGACATTAATATTCCCAGGTTAAGACTGATTTCGCTCCAAGCAACCACACATAGATTAATACCTTCTGGAGGAGGAAGCAGAGATCTGAAGACATAAACAGACAGACATTGAAGGAAGACAGTACCAACAGATACAACACCTTCTATCGACGTCACTACCAACTGTATTATATTTTCCCGATAACTACCACGTTCTCCGAATCAAATTTGAGTCAAAATAAGAGCAAATTATGAGCGCATCCATTGACAATCAGAATTCAGAAAAAATTAAAAAGTAAAAAGCAAGAATTGGACCTTGTCCTGTGTATATGAAGATATCCTTTGGTATCGAGGGCCTGATGCCAAAGTGGCTAGCGCTCTGACGCTCTATACCACGGGTTTCGGGTTGAAGTCCCGGCGATGTCATCGATTTTTCTAGTGGTTCGGAATACTCTTTTAAACCGTTAGTCCCCGTGTAATATGATAGTAGAGTGGACGATGATATGATAGTAGAGTGGGGATAGTGTTACTCGCGTCCGGGGCATGTCTTCAAGTAACACTTGATCCCTGCGTAATAAATAACCTGTAAATGAGAAATAGCGGTGCTCCCTTGCTTATGTCATAAAAGATAGCTGTATCTGCCAGCTTCATTAGAAAAAAGTGCTTTGATATTGGAATAGTAAGTTATTTCACCAAATTGTTACAATCAGATCAGAAACTTATTTCTGATTTCAGGCATACTATGTATGCCTAAAATGCAATTAATTAATAATAATTAATAAAGCAATAAATAAATTAATTATAATCAATTAAAATAGCCATCGACATATTATTTTTATTTGTGACGAACGTATTTAGGAATACAATTACAAATGTAGCATATTTTTATGCATGAATATTCAAAAATGTCGTTTAATTCAGCCGTAAAAAAAAGGAGATAAAATGTAATTTAGTTCAGCTTTTACAACTTAAAAGATTTTAACGAATAATTAAAAAAAATTCTTACATTTACTTTCATTAACTGCTGCTCAGAAAAAGATGGGGAAAAAAAAGAAGAAAAAAACCTTTGGTTTCATGTCAAATAAATTAATTTAGTAAATTAGCATTTTTATTCAAGAAAGAACCGGGAAATGTAACCCGTGAATAAAAAAAAATTGTCTGTTATATCTACATTAGTGTATTATTTGAAAAAAAAAAAATGAAAGTATAAGAAGTAATTAGTTATAAATTATAATTTCATTTATCATATCCGCAGGCGACTCAACAAAGTGCTGCCTAATTGCAATGTTTAATATTATTAAATTTATTTTTGATGTGACACGTTCTTGATTATAAAGAAAATATCACACTTATGATAAAAAATCAAAAACGGATGAAATTTAATCATATGATATTAATTACAGGTTTAACTACGCGAAGTAATAATTTAATACGTGTATACATTTTATAAATAGGTCTGTCAAAATTGTTTTCAATTACAATCTACTTAAATGTGCCACACTTTCTCAATTGATAATTTCTATTTTATTTAATTCACATGTTATGCAACCGAATAAATTAAATTAAATTGTTTTAATATTAATATTAATTCTATTTAAAATTTCATTTGAAAAGCAATTTAATATTCTTCTTTTCTTGACAATTTATTTAAATAGTAAATTTTATGACTGTCACTCAAATTTTTTAAATTTATAGAGGCCCTTATTTTGTTCCAAGTAAGTTATTAAATTCTTTTAAGGTTCAATACTCATTCTCAGATTCTACCGATTCATAATATGGCGTTACATTTTTTTCTTTACATTAATTGATTCTGCATTAATAAAATAACTTCTTCATCATTGTTATTAATAAAATAGCTTCTCCTTCTGTTAAATAACAGCCCCTGGTAGGCCACGCCCTCTCCTACTGGCAGATTTCAAGACAGGGGATATTTTTCTTTTTACGAGGTAGGGTTGCCAGCCCTACTCCCAAAGGTCTACAGTTATATTAGACCGATACTCAGAGTTTTAATTGGATCCCTAACCACTACAACCTTTCATGGCACCGCCGGGACTCGGTTACGAAACCTGTGACACCGAGCACTAGAGCACATTTATTATCTTCTTCTTCTTCATTGGCGCAACAGCCTCATGGTAGGCTGAGGCCTTCTGCCTATTAACAAATTTCTGAAAAAAAGAAATGTTATTGTTTTTACGAAGTAAGGTTACCAGCCCTATGCCCAATTCTGTGCAATCAAATTAGATCAGGACGTACGGTTAAAGTGATTCCGAACCATTACAAACATCCATGGCACCACCAGGACTCGAACACTGTGGCAACGAGAGCCAGTCACTTAACCATCAAGCTTCAGCATGATAACACTCTCGCTTTATTAAAGTATATTATGCTGTAATTCTAGCCGTCTTATTTAAAAAAAAAATGATAACGTTTAGTTTGTTGATGTCAAGTTTGATAGATAAAAAAAATCATGGAGCATTACCATTAAATTCTGTATTGAAAAAGAACCATTTATTTCCAAAAAATAATTACATTTATAGAAATATTGTATTGAGCAATAATAAATGGGTACATCTCGTCCACTGGGTAGATAGATTGACCCAAATTTAACAACAAACATATTTTTTAAGAAAGTACAAACGACATTTTTTTTTGTGTGTGTCACATATCTGAGGCGAACCATCTGTAAAATAATTGCTGATTCCTACCACGACAAGCGGGTATAGAATTACTAAAACATCTTCTGTTTTTCATAGTGCATTTCAGATAATTTCCTCATTGGAAAATTTCAGAAGCACATCTAGCTCCTGGAGTGATTCGTCATGTCGTAACAGAGTTCTCTCCCCCCCCTGTGGCTTTTGGGTCAGGGGCCCTGAGGATTCTAAAATATCGTCTGGGAAAGTTTTTCAGCCCTTATCTTTTAGGGTTAGATGAAAATGCCAGCTGTTATTATAGCCGACTAAATGTTCTTCGGTTCCGTTTTCATTTCCCTTGTAAATTTCAGTTATGTGAAAATTATCTAGAAGGTCATTTGGGGAATTAGGAGAAAAAGAACTTAATTAGTGCACAAAAGATTTGATAAAAAGAATATGTAGAGCATCATTAAAGAGGTTATAATATTAAAATTGAAAGTAAATTCTTCAAAAACAATTAATTCACAATACTTTCCATGAAAATCTATTTAAATTTAAAACCAGTAACACATAAAAGTTTGTGATTTGTAAGAATTAAG